>JANRGW010018020.1:0-19736 GCA_024733675.1 Psilopsiagon aymara
TGAGGGTGGTGAGGCACTGGAATGGGTTGCCCAGGGAAGCTGTGAATGCTCCATCGCTGGTGGTGTTCAAGGCCAGGCTGGACAGAGCCTTGGGTGGCATGGTTTAGTGGGAGGTGTCCCTGACCATGGCAGGGGGATTGGAGCTAGATGATCTTGAGGTCCTTTCCAACCCTATGTTATGATTCTATTTATTTGACACCTCTGAATGACCTGTGTCATCTGGAAACTGAGCTGTCATCTTATACCCTTGTAAAGGCTGTCCTGATTTTTGGTTGACTTTCCATGGTGATAATACTGCCACAGAGAAGGGTATAAATTACTGTCTTGAGCAGCCCTGATGAACTCATGCGTCAGAAACAGGAAGGCATATGATGACACTTGCATGGCTTTGAGCTTTTGGAGTAAAACTCGAAAAGAGCTTTAGTTCATTATTGAAGGGCAAAATTAAGTCAGGAGGTGCCTGTTTTGATTCTGGTCCAGTATGTTGCTGTGTGTGTTTCTTGTTCCATTTTTAACCCTCTCAGACTAATGACAGGTTTGAGATATGATGGTAACAGGAGGCTTCTTAGTCATCTGTGTAGCTGTGAATGGGAAGGGTCTTATATTACTGTTAATATAATTGTATAATTAACCTATGAAGTTATTACCATTCCTTTCTTTTCCTCCCCACCCCCTTTTCTTCTATATGAAACTGAATTTCAGTGAAGTGCATAAGTTACATTTCTGAAAGGTTCTAATTGGGGTTTTCTGTTGGTTGATGTTTGGTTTTGTTTTTTTCTGATACAGACCAAATGAGATGGTCATAATACCAACACTGACGTGTTTCTGCTGTTCCTTTCTTGGGAATGTTTTGATAAGTTCTAGTGCTTACTATATTTTCCCTTAAATGTTATCTGTTGTGTAACAAATATACTGAACTTGTTCTGTTCTTCTCACATGAGCTGATAATTTACCTACTCTGCAGTATTAAATGCAGGTGTGTATTTTGGCTAGCTGTCAAATGTTCGTAACTTGTGTTATGGTGGGAATTCTAAATGTTGGAGACATGCTTGATCCTGAAAACCCATATGGAAGAACCTGGTGACAAAAATCCATATCAAATGAAATTAGTTTAATTGAACTATTGTACTTAAGAAAGCTTGGGAGTGCATGCTGTGAAGAGATGAAGAGCTCTGAAGATTGTCCTGCATCTTAAGTCTTTTGCAAAGAAATACCAAGTCCTAAGATTGATTTCTACTAGAGGAAGTATCTCTTCTCAGTGAAGGTTGTTTTTTGGATGCCTCAGATTCTAGCCAGATGGTAAGAGTGGCAGTTCATGGTTTGAACCATAGGCAACTTATTCTTGTAACATATACTTTGGAAAACAGTAGATGTGGAAAGATGATTTGTTTATCTCTCAGAGAAGTTTGAGGATGATCACAAATGTGTAATTTGGGAAATGGCTGAATACAATTTTCAGTGATTTTTTTCCGTAAAGTTAGGATGCATCGTAATGATTTGTATGCCAAAGCACTTAATCTCCTTGGAAGTTTTTATTCGATTTTTTTCTAGTCTTGTGAAATTCCACAAGAAGCAGCCTTGGGTTTAGATGAACAGTATTTTGATAGTTTTGGATAGCAGCCTTTATTTTGTTAACTAGAACTTCTTTTGTTATTGATGTTACATGAATTTTTATTCCCTCATTGTTTCATTAATAAAGTAATTTGAATTTGTTCCAGATTCCCTTTCATGCAGGTCTTTTGACATGTTTTCCTTAATTTTATTTGTATTTGTAACTAGTTACTTTCCATTCTCTTGTCATCTAACCTTTTGTAAATGTTTTCTCTCAAGTGTAATCTGGTTAGGTATATCATGGAACTGCAGAGCTTGTGGTCTTTCTGTTCACTCAAGATGAACATTTTCCTTTTGTTTCCTGACAAAGATATCTCAAAAATATGTATTTAATTTTTATATATAGCGATTTTTGTATAAAATAAAATATTAATGTGAATATTTTCTACAAAGCAATCAGAGCAGATATATTTCTGTGCATGTATATGTGTGTATATTTGTCCAGATTAGTTTGAATCGTACATAGTTGAGCATTCAATACTGTGATGTATCTAGCAGCTGATGTCTTATAATAGCTTCATGTTACTACATCCTTTATTTATTTATTATTTAATAAGCTTGCTGCATCAGTTTCTGCCAGGGAGCACAGCTGCAGAATAGCTGTTCCTCTCCATGATGACAGTATATCCTGGCTACTTTTTCATTCAGTCATAAAGTTGTTGGGTATTTCTGGTAAGGAACTTCTGTCTTAAATTGGCAGATCAGTGAGTATCTAACAAATTCTTTAATTCCTGTCTTACTAAGAAAACTACAGTCTCATATTAGAGAGGAACTACTTTTCAGAAAACGTAAGTATAATAGTATTAATAGCAGTCGCAAGGTACTGTTTTCCCACAGCATTCTCCTGGAGAAACTGGCTGCTCATGGCCTGGATGGAAGTGCTGTTTACTGGATAAAAACTGGCTGCATGGCCAAGCCCAGGGAGTGGTTGTGAATGGAGTTAAATTCAGTTGATGTGGCTGGTCCCAAGTGGTGTTCCCCAGGGCTTAGTACTGGAGTGAGTTCTATTTAATGTCTTTATCAATGATCTGGATAAGGGGATCAAGTAAACCCATAATAGTGTTGCAGGTGACACCAAGTTGGGCCAGAGTGTTGATCTGCTTGAGGGTAGAGAAGGCTTTGCAAAGGGGTCTAGAGAAGGCTTTGCAAAGGGGTCTGGACCAGCTGGGTCGATGGGCTGAGGCCAGTTGTATCTGAGATTCAACCCAGTGCCGTGCTGGGTCCTGCACTTGAGCCACAACAACCCCATGCAGTGCTACAGGCTTGAGGAGGAGCAGCTGGAAAGCTCTTCAAGGGGAAGGACCTCAGGGTGCTGATTAATGGAGCTGAACATGAGCAGCTTGTGCCCAGGCAGCCAAGAAAGCCAATGGCATCCTGGTCTGTATCAGCAGTAGTGTTTCATGCAGGGCCAGGGCAGTGATCCCCCTGTGTACTGGGCACCAGTGAGGCCATGCCTCGAATCCTGTGTTCAGCTTTGGGCCCCTCACTACACTGAGGTGCTGGAGCAGGTCCAGAGAAGGGCAGCATTGCTGGTGAAGGGTCTGGACCACAAGTGTGATGAGGAATGGCTAAGAGAACCAGGGGGGTTTAGCCTGGAGGAAAGGAGGCTGACCTCACAGGGGAGAAGAGGTTGTAGCAAGGCAGAGGTTGGCCTTTTCTCTGAAGTAACAAGTGATAAGACAAGAGGAAATGGCCTCAGTTGCACCGGGGGGGGGTTAGATTAGATATTCGGGAAAATTTCTTGCTCAAAAGGGCTGTCAAGTGCTGGAACAGGCTGCTCAGGGAAGGATTTCAAATGTGATGTTGGCTCTCAGGGGCATGGATAGTGGCAGACTTGGCAATGCTGGGCTAATGCTTAGACTGAATGATCTTAAAGGTCTTTTCCAACCTAAACAATTCTATGATTTTAATAAAATTCCCTTCTCTAAAGCAGTTTTCTATTCAGAACACACTTTCAAAACTAAATGTAGCCTCTTGTGTATTGCCATGCTATGTAGGGCTTAGCAAATAACTGCCTGCCAGCTCTGCCTTGACTCTTAAATGCATGTATTTAAGATCTCTTCCTTGACAGAATAGTGTGACACCATAGCTTGAAAAAATCATTTAAGGTATGTTCTATGTAAAACTAGGTATCTTGTTCTGCTTATACTTATTCTTGTTTTCCTGATCATGATCTAGGAATGAGTAAAACAGAATAAGGCCTGTGGCAAAAGACTTATTCTAATAAGAAGTACAAGAAAGTGATACGTCATTTTGACTTAACAAATGTTCTAGCTAAAACTGGGAGTGCCACATCTTCTGTCAAGTAAGGGTGCTGTTGTAGCCCTGCTTCCTTGAATGCCTGTATTTTCCAGACAGAATATAGTTTATCTCATTTTTGAAATGTTCATGTATTTCCACTAATGATTCTTTTTGGGATTTTTTACAGAAATGGTTGATCATAGTGGTTTATTTCTAAACAAAGTATAAGAATTGAGAAAAGCTAAGTCATCAAAGATATGCACAATAAATAATGCAAATTATTACATTGTTCCAGTGTTATTTCAGGTGATTTCACCAGCTCTGAAGCTGAAATAACTGATTTTTATGATGGGTCAGTAACTCCTCCCCCCGCAATGTTGTTCAAAGTGGCAAGAGAAGACAGGGTTTATTTTTTCATTTAAATTATATTTACTTGGAGTTAAAGGTCTGTATATATCCAGGCCAATTCAAGATTCTCTCTTGTGATGGAAGTAGGTGGTCCATTTGAAGGAAAGACATACTTTTCAAAACCAGAAAATGTTTAATGCTGCGTCAACACAATTGTTTTGTCCCCCCTCCACTTGCTGATTCTTTCAAAATAATTATTATACTGTTGCTGCTATTTAGTAGCTGAAATGATGTTACAAAGTTCATGGGCGGTTTCATCAGTTGGAGCCTGAGCTCTTTTTGGCAGTACAGTGATGTGTCAAGTCCTCCACATCCTGTTGATTCAGCAGATTGTGTTTAATACTAATGCTGCTAGTCATACTGCTGGAATTTAAGAAAAATACTGTATTCTTTGTTGATTACAATGGTATTTGATAGTAATAGAAATCAATAATAGAATATAGATTTCCTGTTTCTTCCACCTTCCTCCAGTGGCATTCATCCTCCTTAGGTTTGCCTGTGTACTGACATTAAAATAGGTTGAAAGAATTGAGAGGCTGGGGAACAAGGGATAGCAGAAACTGCTGTCGTTGAAGAGGCTTGAAACCCCACCTGCAACCAGTGCTGACTGATGTGAAAGCTGTATTGGGTTCACTAAGTAGATTTGCTAACTGGCTAATGTATGATAGGCTTTTCTTCTGGTGGGCTATTCTGGTGTCCCACCCATTGTACCTGTTGTCCCCATCATCTCCATCACATCCTATTCCCCACCACCACCCTAAAACCTAAACAAAACCAAACAACATAACAAAACAAACACAAATCTCCCACCCCCCAAAAACCCCCAAACCCAACACCACCAAAACTTGACTATTAACTCTATTATGTCCAGGCATACTCTTCTACATGTTTGTTTTGAAAGGTCTGTCTTTAAATGGGTCAGCTATCGAATCAGCTGAGGATCCTGAACAAGTGTATCTGAATCGGACAGTTATTGAGTTATTGATAGCTATTAGTTTGTTCAGTTCTTCCACTTGTTGTTACTCAACAGAGGAAGGAAATTGAGAGAGAAACAGGGGCATATTCCAAAATAGCTGGTATAACTAGAAAACTGAACTTTGCTCTGAGTAGTGCTGTAACTCATATATGCAACCATAGTGATTACTAAGTGAATAATGTTCTCCAATCTTGTTGTAGGTCAAAGAAGGGTAAAACACACAAAAAAATCACCCATTAGCCATCTAGAATCCATGCAATGAATGAATAAATGTAAAATAAAATTAATATTTTGGGAGACAGCAAGAAGTCAACAGTCCTTGATTATAAAATATCAATATATTTTGGGTTTTGAGCTGCTGGGTTTTTTTGGTGTGGTTTTCTTCCTTAAGGTATCTGCAGGAAGAAAATAAAGCCTGAAATTAGTTTTTACTTTGTACTTTGGTACACAGCTAAATGCACACCTTCAGGTCAACAACTCGTTTCTCTTTTTCTGCAGTAACTTCTCAAGAGTCTAAGTAGAAAACATTTAAATTCAGTCATAAGACCTTTCAAAAAGTGGAGCTTCTCCTTACAGCGAGTGCAGGTTCCTCACTAAGAGCCAGGTGCTTGTATTATGTCTCAGAAATCCTGGGATTATACTTTATGGCTCATGAGCTTTTCTTTCTTACATATTCTTCAGAATGTCATTCTTAAAAGTAGAATTCTTAAAAAATTCTCTAAAAAAATCTTATGTTTGTTAAATATTGTTTTTCTTAATATATTGTTTTTTGTAAACGTGTTCAATATGCTTGTTAAATATTAGTTTTTAATTTTCCAAGTGCTCTTTCTTTACTAGGCTTTTTTTCTTTCTGAACCTAGTTTTTGCCTGTTTTACAGTATTGAAGTGTGTATGTAGGATAAACAGTTCTCTCCAGCTTTTTGGCTTGCATCTTATTGCTGATGGTAGTTGTGGTGTGACTTGAAATGATGATTTGTAAGAAGTCATGCAAGAAGGCCTTCTGTGTGTGAATGTTTGGAGGAAAAGTCAGCTATTCATCAAAGTAAATGGTGTTTGTGCTTCTAAAGTGGAAATAAGAGCAAGAGGCATAATCATATGTTTCATGTTTGTTTATTGCCTTTGGGCATCCCAGGAAGAGTCTGTTTTAAATTGCAAAATGTTCAGCTGAAAAAATTCCATTTCAAAGCCGAAACTGTACAGTCAGATTTAAGAGTCCTTTAGCTAAAATCTTATTGAAACACCAGAATTCCCTACTATTGTTGATTAGGAAGAAAAAATAAAGCAGCTTGTAAAGCTTTGTTCTATAACTGGGTATTAGTTTTTATTTAAATAAAAGAACAGAACATGACTTAGATGCATACAGCACAGCAATTTTGTGTAGTTCTTAATGAAAAAAACTAAAGGTTTTCTAAGTTTAATCAGTTGTTCTAGAGGAGCATTAAAATCAACATCTAAACAGCTGATATTCACATACCTAGGAGTTTGCAATAAGTATTTTTTAATTAGCCCCTTTGCTGCTGTATTCTTTCTTATGCTAATTTGGTTTTAGTATTGTCATTTGTCTTTCAAGGAAACGTGACAATAGCAATACAGTCAAACAAAAAATTTGTGCAGTGTTATTTCAATATGTGCTGAATGAAATGGAGCTCAGAGTTGATCTTCATACTGTATTACTCATTCAAATACTACCTGTGAGATGAGTGAGCAATTTTTCATGCTGTTTATTTTACCAGCCTATCGGATCGCAGAACTCTTAACTTTAATGCCTGATTTAAAGTTTGTTATATGGAGCTTGATGGGTTTCTCTACCTCTGTAAAATAGAAATGCTTTTAAAACTGCATATAGTTCCAGGGGAGAGGATGAAGTTATAATCTAGAATCTTTCAACATCAAGATGTGTGTTGGAAGCTTAACAGTTGTGTATAATTCAGTGTCTATTGAAGACGCCTTACAAAAGCTTTTATAACTAAAAGAATAAAAATTAATACTAAGCAGGGAGAGAGAACAGCTTTAATTACATTTGATTTGAGTGATCTCATCAGAGTAGCAGCTAAGCCTGACACATCTGTAATGTGAAGAATTAATAGCTTCATCTACGTATGACTGGATTAGATAGCCAATTTATGGAATTTTATGGTTAAGTCAGATCTTCCAGATAATGTAATGTCATGGTACACCACTTAATACAGTTTAATCTATTACCTTCATAAGCATTTAATAGATGTACAACAGCTAGTACCTAGTAATAGTTATTCTTGACTTGTTCATAATCATGTTTCTTCTGCATTTCAGTTTTACAGGTACAAGTACAGTGGGAAAAAGAAGCATGAGTCCTATTCAGGAAGAAACTAGTTCTGATGATATGGAAGAGGGAGAAGGCCAAGATCCAGAATATGATCAGACAGACTCCTGTGCAGAGTCCCTCCCAGATGGTAAGAAGAGAGCCAAAAAATTCAAGAAGACCAAGACAGGACAAGTTCCAGCAGGTAAGAGCAATGTTCATGCACATGTTTTTCTCTTCTGTTTGAATCTACTCTATGCCTGAGAAGAATTGAAGTTGTTTTTGTGAAAGTCTTAACTTATTGCAGCCCCACCTGAGACCAGCCAAAGGAAGCGGGATGTAGTTGATTTCTTACTTGCTTGCTTACTTCCTTGAAATAAAGCTCTTTGAATATTTTTAGATATTCTTATTTTTTTTAATTTTTTTTTAATGTGACCTTCTACTTAAGGTTACCCAATATGTCTTGCATATCATAAGCAAAATTGAAGGAATTCTGGAAGTAGGATTCTAGAATAGATTTCCCTGTTAATCCAATACTTCATCACAAAATGTAAGTTTAACTTAATGGGGACGTTTTCCTTTAGGCTTACTTGGATGGAGTTACTGCGTACTTGAATGAACATAGCTTGCCCTGTCAGATGTGTGTCATTAGACTACCTCTGTTGCTTGCAAATACGTCCAGTTTTGATAAACCTGCCTGCTGTTCTGAAAGCTAATCTATGTGCCCTTTTAATTCGGACTGATAAGAATATGTATCCTTATAATATCACACTAATGTCCCTTGTTTATGGTTATTTGTGAGACATGGTTTTTCTGTGTGTTGAGAAAACTTCTTAGTCTGTTCAGAATATTATTTGCCTCTACAATTAAGCCAAAACTTGACAGTCTGCCTGCCTGCCCCTCACCACTCCTCTGGCGCACCGCTTGCGACAGGTTGTTTCAGGTTGAGGGCAGTTTGACCCAGTTGCTATTTTATATCCCCTAGTATAAATAATCATGGTGCAACTATACTGAAACCCTTTCCTCTCTGGAAGATTTCCTGAGAATGTGTTCACTCTGAGACAACTCAGTGAAGGAGTAAGCTGCCAGACCAGTACTGATCTGCAGGGCTCTTAAACTTATACAGGCCTGTTAGCTTTCTGGGTGCTTTGCATATATGAATCACTTAGCTTAGCGTTGTTTTTTGTGTTTTGTTTTTTTTTTTCTGGTAACACTTGGCAAGATGCTGATGAAGAATGAGTGTGTTTAAAATTTCTTCCAGACATTTTGGACAGGTGGATTATAATCATTCCTAACATTTCTTACAGTCTACCTCACGCTCTGAGTATGCCTTTGCTTATTTGAAGGGCTTGCTGGACTGTGAACAAATCATTTGCATTTCATGGGCTGCTGGAGGAGCTCACTTTCAGAAGATGGAGATTTTGAAAAGTAGTAATATTGGTTTTGTTGTACAAGTGTCAAATTGTAGATTTGCCCAGGTGATAGGATTTTTTTCCCTTCTATTTTATAAATTTTCATTAGTCTGGTACAGAGCTCACAGTGTAATGCTTGAAAAATAAATAGTGTTTCTAATAGAAATGATATACCTAAATAATCTTTTTCTTTCTTCTGAAAACTGATGCATACATTAGTATATGCAGTGTTCCATGTGGTGTTTGTAATCATATCCTTTAGTGTTATTTAGTTGAAGAATTTTCACCTAGGGTTGGTATTGCAGACTTTAATACCTATATAATCTTTTAATTTTTTTAGCAAAAGTACTTTGTACTGTATGTCTGACTGAACATAGGCAGGTAACAATCAGATGACTGTGGTTCACCTGATATTTTTGATACCTTGTGTAAGTTACTGCAGCCTGTACAATACCAAAGTAATTAAATTACCTTAGGTCACATGAATTTAAACATCAAAAGATTTTCTTTTCATTTATGTATCTATTGTTGATTCTATTTCAACCTCTGTTTGTAATTTCTTGCAGAAATTAGACTAGTAAAAAAATAAATCATATCTTAATTATTGGTCATCTGGAGCACTGGCTGTATTGAAGTATATTCAAATATTAATAGCTAAAACTTCATTTCAGTATCTGCTCTAGTCATTTTTGTCCAGAAAGTGGTGTTGTATACCAAGCATCATTTCTCTTGATTTGGGAGAGTAAAATCTTTCTTAGCCAATTCAATAGCTGTGCTTGGAAATCCCTTTCTTTTTGTAATTCAGTAGGGCAATTGGGTCATGCAAGCATATGCAAAATGACAAGACTGTCTACTGTAGTTCCAGGTATTAAAATCTGTGCTCTGTATTTGGAATTATGGAAATATGTATTATCCCTATTTGTCTTTCTTCTCCAGTTAATGTGGGCAGGAAATATTCTTCACTGTATTAACTTCCTTAAACAAGAATACCTGCAAGGGCACTTGGGAAAAGAGTATTATTTAACTTCATTATCCTAGTTATTGCAAAACCAAAATTACTTGGATTAAAAATTCATTAATTGCAAAATACAGTATTTACCATTTGAGTAAGAAACTTGCCATTAACTTTTTTTTAAAGTACCTACGCATAAAAGTGTCTTGGTTTCCCCTTGTAAATATTGACTTGCCAGTAAGGTATCTAGAGCCTTGCTCTAGAAGGGAAAACGTCTTTGTATGCTCTGACAGAAAAAAAATACTCTTGATTTCATTTTTGTTCCTTTCAGTGTTTGTATATTGAAGTGTTTAATATATTGTTTTGTGACTCTGTCTTTTAGGAAGCTTCACAACTAGTTCCACTGGAATTTTTGAAGTCCCTGAAACATGGTAGGAAACAACTGCCTTAACAAGTTGAATTGATTGAAAGCAGTTGCAAGAACACACTTCTTGGAAGCCATACTTTATTTAAATAAAGTGGAGTTAACAAAGCAGTATGTGTCCTGAAAATCAGTTTAATTATTTTAAACTGTTTACTGAACAATCACTGTTAATTTTACTTGTGTGTATATTAACTAGTATATGATTCGTTGTTCATCATGTGAAATCCTTGCTGTCGTAAATGTTAGGTTTAAGAAGCAAGACTAAATGTATTTTGGTCACCCACTTTGGCATGCTAGCTATAAAATGTACAAAAAGTACTGGCACTCTATGATTTTGTGCTAGGCTGTTTCCTGTGCTTGAGGTGATTTGTTACCAGAGATCTCCTCATCGCTGGCTACTTTTTAGGCAGTATCAGTATGCTATCAGCTTTCCTGAAATAGGTAGAACTGCAGTTTCACATACTGCTTTCTACCAGTTACTTTATCTGGAAATCTTTTGTTTTCCATTCTGTGCCCCCTGTGCAGCAGTACTCATCTTAATACCAACTTTACCACATACCTTACCCTTTCAAAAACTTGAAGCTTCCAAGTTCATCAAAAAAGTAATTTCCTTAATCAGTGGAATTAATGTTTCTTCCCGCCTTCTTCCCCAGCTTGTGGGGTTTTTGTAAAAGTATTTTTTTGGTACCTGTGACAAACCTGCTAACTGCACCAGCCATTTATTTGTTTAAAAAAGGATCTGCATTGGTAGATTTAAGAAAATGTTTGATATTTAACATTTTTGTATCAAGGAAATAAAAACAAAAGATGTATTTCCATAAAATGAAAAAATTAAAGACATTTTCTTAGGAACTGTTTTGGTTTTCCTTATTAGTTTATGAAATACTTTAAGTGAACTCCTTTTCTTTTTTTCCTTTGTGATATAACTGTGTTTTGGTCAGCCTGTCATTAGCTTTTTTCCATGGACTACTTTCAAGATATTTGTGAAGTGTAACCAAGAAAAGCAATCCTGTTGTCTTAAGATTTTAATCACTATACATTTCCCTTGGAGGAGGGAAAAATAAAAGAAGCCAGTTCTACAAATCAGCAAGATCAAAACTGTTGCTGTGGAAAAGTGGAATATTAAGAAGTCTTCATCAGATTGTATTTACAGTAGAATGGGAACCACTGTCATTTGAGCAATGCAATAACCTGTTTGAAGGTATGCCAAAATTTGTGGGTTTTTAAATGATTTTGAGAGCTATCTTGAACTTTCTTTGCAAAGGGAAAAATAATTTAAAGACATTAAACGTGAAATGTTTTATTTCTAACCTTGGAATACTACCAGAAGTAGTATAATTAAGTTGGTTTGGGTTTTTTTTTTAATAGCAGCCATATCATCACATTCTCACACTAAAATATGGGAAAGAAGAGAGTGTTATTAGTGATGCAAAGGGAAATTAGTTACTGAACTCTTCTGCTGAAAAGGATCCAGAGACTTTTCTTCTCTGGGACTCATGACCTTAGGAGTAAATATTTAAATCACTTTTATCTTAATTACCCAAACCTTCAAAGAAACTGCAAATTTAGTTCTTATAATACATGCAACACTTAAAGAGAAGTTGTACAAAATACTCATTTCTTATGGATATAATCCAGATAATTTACATGGTGTTCTATCCAAATGTTGATAGGGCTGTTTATTAACCATGTATCTAAAAGAACTGGCATAACTTGATTTATGAGGGAGTCAAAATGATACAAAAAGCTTATAAAGGGATTGTCAGAAGTATACATTAAGGGGTGTGGAAATCTCTGCTCAAGAGGTACAGAGGCCTTCTCTGTCACAGAGAATCCGCCTGGAGTCTTTACTCTGAGGCCATTAGGATCTTCATGGTACTGACTTCAGTCTTGAACAACACTTACATACCTGCAGGGAAAATAGAATCTTAATTGCACTGTAATACAGTCCCATACAGACCTGTTTTTTCAGAGTAGGCTGTGCGTATCCTTCTCTGAACTACAAAGGTCAATTGATGCTGCCACTATTTCTACCCTCTTCCCCTCCCCAGTTGTCACTTTGAGGAGCAGGATGTATTAAAACATATTAAGAAAATAGTGCTCTTCCATTTTGTAGTCCTTATGTGTTTGATTTTACCAGTTAACACTTAAGTGAGGTACTGAAGGATGTCCAGATGTGAGTTACAATGTTTCTAATTTTGTGTTTGGGTGGAGAACTGTCAGGGCCTGGTGAAGTGATGTGCTAGGAATAGGCCCCATTCATACCGCATCAAACCTGCTTATTCTGTGGGGTTTGGTGCACTTCCCTTTGTTTTAAATGGAATCATTAATTCTAGAAGGGAAAGAACATAGCTTCTTAAATTAGATCCACATTTGTTTCCTAATGTATGCTTAAAATATGTGCATAGAATTTAGCTCTTTACAGCATTTGTTTCTGGAAAACAAAGCTGTCATCACTAGTCTTCATGGCTGCAGAGTTTCCTGGGGTCCTGGTCTCTGGGGGTTTTATGTACTGTTACTTGACTCCAGAGGTACAGTAAGGCATGTCTGGCTCCTTTGCTGTGGAGATGGGAACTTGCTGAGAGGCTGTTTTGGCCTGGTAAAAATTCAGATGCATTTGTGTAATACTTTGATTGAATTACTTTTTTTAATTACTTTCTTCATTCCTGTTTGCCACTGAGAGGGGGAGGGACATGGACCTGTTCCATTATAGAGCTGTTTTGCTTTTCACTTGTGGTAGCAGCAATTGCTACGCCTAGACCAGTGTCCTGCACAGCTGCGTCTGGTCAGGGCTGAACCAGCTCAGGCAGCAGGACCTGCACCTGCCCGTTTGCCTTCCTCTGGTGGGCAGCACGGAGTGGCCTCTTTGCTTCCCACATCACCGGGTGGGAGATGGGCTACGCTGGACTGGACCAAGGTGGAGACTGTGACGAGCCAGGGCAGGGGGGGCCGTGGGGGGCCGTGGGTGCAGCTACCTGGGGGTTAATCAGCACAATATATAGTAAGTTGGTGGTAGAAAAGATACATGGAGAAAATGGTAATTATGTAGTGTAGAGTAAAAGGGAAGAGTATGAGTGTCTCTGTAGCATGGATTTGAATAGGGACAGGTAAGAGAATGTAGACTAAGGGAGAATGAACTATCCCATATAAAATTAAGATTGCTTGGAGTGCAACAGTCTATTCTTCATATCAGAGTTGAGCTTATGGTTTGGAGCAAAAAGCTAAAGGCTTCAGGTGATTCATATGGAGGACTAAATTCAGCTATCCATCCAGTAGAGAAACCAAGAGGTAAAAAGCTAAAACCTGTGATGATTCTGAGGAAGATTAAATGTCACAACTCTTTCTTTAAACTGTTGAGTTCTGGCATGGTGCCCAGAAAATGTCTGGAACTCTGGACGTGTTCTCTATCTTTAAGTCGGTAAACATAACACAGGCAAAGTGTCCTCTGCAATTGAGCTTCAGATCATACACAAGAAGACTCCTGATAATCAAAAGTTCTTGGCTTCTGAAGTGTTGAGACTTGCCAGCTGACCAGCTGTGTACATTGAAGAAGATTCCTCAAGTTACTCCACAGTACATTTAGTAAATGAATAAACACTTGTCTATATTGCAGTTTTGTAACTAAACTTACACTGAACTAACCTGCCCTGTGTGCTTTACAGAAATACTGCCACACTTTAACTGGATGAGGAGCACTAGCTGGTGGGTTAGGCTGGGATTTATAGGGTCAATATACTCATAATTAAGATGTTCTTTTTGCTTTAATAGATAAGCAGGAAGCTTCTTTAAAAAGAAGTATTCTTTTTCCACCAAAGCAGTTACTGGCAGCCTTGTGCTTCCATGAGCACTGTGGCAGAACATGGGTTGGTCCCAGCTCATGAGAAGCTCATGGAATTCATCTCTTTATAAATGGAATATATGAAACATTCATCCAAACTGTATAAAGTTAGATTTCCCGGCCTTTATGTTGATTTCTTAAAAATGACTGGTAGTGTATTTGTACATGAGCACTCTGTAGTCTGCAAGTTCAATTTTCCGGTTTATTGCCAGAATGACCCTATATGATGTGATTGACATTAGTAGGCAGTTAAACACGAAAATCTGGAAGTTGTGGCCATGCCAAGCCAGCTGCATTGTAATTTGTGATCTGTTTACAACCCATCAATGAGTGAAAATACATTTGTGTTAAAGTTGATTGCTTCAGAATCAGCCCTTGAACTTACCAGCCTCAAAAAAAAATTGCACTGTTGTAGTTCTTAGAACAGCTATTCTGTTTGATTAGAGAGACTTTGCAAATAATTTTCTCTCGGTAATGAGTGTAAATGTTCGTATGTATGCACACATATATGTCCTTTACCTTGAATGTCCTTTACCTTGAATGTCTTTTTTAAATGTGATTTCAAACTTAGAATGTTCAGAGGAGACTGAACATGTTTAGTTCATGTCTACACTCAATTACCTTTTTTTTTAGTTAGATGTCTTCATTGTGAGCTGCTTCTTACTCTTCAAAAATAAGCCTGCTCTGAGCATGTACGGTATGCATGTCTGAGTCTGCCATTTAGATTTTTATTGTGGTAGGTTGCTTGCCATGTTCACAATAAATAACTGGTATATATTTGCTAACAATTCCACAATAATTTCAAATTAGCCCACTTCAGCCTTCCCTTTTAAGTGTCTTATGTTGGATTTCATTTCAATTATATTATTAATGTGCTGTTGAAAACAGCTAGTTATCAGTAGAGAATTTTTACTACAGTAAGGTAGAACTGCTGAAAGTGGAAACAATATTTCAGTTGTCTGCTCCTATGACGAGTGTATTGTTTTCAACTAATAATGCAGTGTTACAAAGAGGTGATTTAGCAGAGAACTTCACTTTGATGTTACTGGAGTCCCTTGCATGTAGACTAATAATCCTTTCTGCTAGATTGTACCATACTAGCCTGCATTTTAAAAGTAATTGTTACTAAAACAGATTAAGGAATGTTTATGGTGATGCTAAGTGATTAGTCTGTGAAGAACTTAATGGGAAGTGTTTGTATTGGTAAATTTTAGGGAGTAAATGCTTGAGATGTTTAATGTTCCATTCTACTAAAACAGATCACTATCTTAAGTACTTCAATTAGGACACTGCCAGGTTTCCTAATTGAAGTAAATTCTTCAGTCTCAGAGGGTGCAACTCTTAAGGTGTTCTCAAGTGCTTATAACTTAATAAATTTCTTACATTAGAAATTATTTGCAATTATGCATGGTGACCCATTCTTTTAACTTCCATTCTATCCAAGAACAGGAATTTGATACCTAATTGGCCATTTCACGTCCAACATGAAATCTGGGGTAAGTGCATAGTAGGTTGAACAAAATAACCTTTTCTTCCTGTTTGTCATTTCCTTACATGTCAGCAAAACCATTCCGTCAAGAAGTTTTTTGATGCTTGTCTGCAAACCTCCCATTCTAGCCAACCAGCCTATGCTAATATGGTATGTGTGTTGTACATTAGATACTGTCCTGGGTTCAGCAGTAGCAGTCACTTTTCTCCTTCTTAGTAGCCTTTCGATTCTCCTCCCCATCCCTCCGGCAGTGGGTGGAGGAAGAGGGGGGAGTGAGAGAGAGACTGCATGGTTTTCCAAGTTACGGCTGGGCTTAAGCCATGACAGATACAAAACACCAAGTGTTGTTACCATGATCACATTCAAAGGCCTTCACCATCGAAATGTATTAATCTATAAACTATGTGTATATGTAAATATAATCTGGTTTTTAAAAAACAAAGTGAAGTGTACAGAAATAAACACTGCATTTACAGATTGTTAATTGAATAAGTGTCTGATAAAGCATGAGCCTGAATTAGGATTCACTGGTAGAATCACTTATTTAGTACCCTTTAGTGGTTTTGTGCTTTGCTTTTTTTTTTGGGGGGGGGGGGAAGAGAAGAATTAGATTAAATGTGCAACAGTATTTTAGACTGACAGTTTTAACAATACTTATTTTCCTTACAGCTACCCTGAAAAAGATTTTTAAGCGCTTGTGATGGCAGTGGTAATACGCTGATTGCTCATACTGAAAATCTAAATTTGATTTAGCTTATCTTAAAACCTTAAATAGCACCTATACAAACTTTAAGAAATTGTCTGAGTTTATAGAAGACTGATAGAATGATGCTCAATTTTAACACATTTCCATGCTAGTACTACTCTAAGGTTAGCAAGATGGGGCTATTTTTTCACCTTGGAAGGAATCTGTAAAAGAGATGCTTCTAAAATTACTACTCTAATGTATAAAATAAGTCAGTGAGTAATAGTAGAAAGTAGTACCTTTCTGAGGAAAGTGTACTGTTTCTCGTGGCAAAAAAAAAAAAAAAAAGGATGCAGTATTATGAGAGGATTCCCAGTTTTAGTCTGATAATTTTCAAAGACTTCAGGAGTGCACAAATACAGGTCTTTGTTTTTAGATGAGATCGGGTTTCTTTTTGTGTGTATGATACTTAGTCTTAGAGTATGTATGTTATGAGCAAGAGCTAGATGCTTTTTACAGATGTGTTCCAGTATTTTTAAAAGCTGCTTTTCCTCTGTCTTGCCAAAACATGCACTCAGTCCAATATAGAAGGATTTTCTATCAGTGGGTGCTTTTTAATCTACTGTAGATGTTTTCTTATTTTAAATAAGGGATTTGGTAAGTTTTGTATTGCTTTTTTTGTTTTGCTTATAAGGAGTTCAGGTGAGACCGAATTGTGCTATGTTCTGAATTCCAGTTTCTTTAATAAAGGTAGTTCCCTTCTTTCCTTCCCGTGTATGCTTCAACAGTTTCAGTTCAGGCACACTAAATTTAACTGTGGCTACCACATTCTCATTCATTTCTATTTACTAAAATTCTTACTCAGTGTTAAATAAATCAACCACTTTTTTGTTCCTTAAATACTTTCCTGAAGAACTAGCACACATAAACACAGCTGTACTATTGCATTCAGTACACTTTGAAAAATATTTTATGTTTCCACTACATACAGTAGTAGAAACATAAAATGTTTTTTAGTTATGCGCGTATTTCCTTTAGGAATAATAATAATAATAGGTATAAATTGTTGAATAAAAATACTGCTGTGAATTAAAAACAGTACAATTTCAAATGTAGGCATTCAGTCAAAGGTACATTTGTGAACTGTGATCAATATTTAGATCTCCATTGCTCATTTTGGCAAATAGATTTCAGCTTGTTTCCCTCTGCAAGAACTGAAATTATCACTGTGTTTGAAATTGTAGTCTCTTTACCTCTCCCAGGCTGTTTTATGACTCAGGCAATCTGTGAAATCTCAATGTATTAATGGATAAAGCACTCTATTTCCATATGCAGAATATTTACATGAAATGGAACATAAAATTAGTAACCTGGCATGGTGACTATTAAACATACTGCAAAGGACTGAGGGACCAATATGTGCCTGTTCAGCCGTGCTACCACCAGTGCAAAGGAATTCTGCAAGCCAAGGCTGGAAGCCCTGGAAAACTGCTCCTTATAGCAGCCTGGAGAACAATACACTGTTAAATACTGTAAGAGCTAGAGGAGACTGGAAGAGTTTTCTCTTTGAAGGCTGAAGAGCTAACCCAAAACCTAAAAAATCCTAAAATATACTATAAGAAAATGGACAAAAGATATCAGTAAACATGTTGTTAGTTTTTTGAATTTGTCTACACATTTAATATTTCTTAAATAGAACTGAAAAGACTTGTGCCAGTAAGACCTCGCAGACAGTGTTCAGTGATGCTCTTTGACAAGGAAATGGCTAGTGACTAATTAATTGTAAAACTAGATTGCGAAAAAGGGTTAAAGTGCTTTCATGTTTTGTTGCATAACATGCAGCTATATTAATACTGTGTGTAAATGTTGAGTACTCAGATGGAGTGCAGGATATAAATGTTCTATACAGGTGCAGAAACGTACCTTCTGTTTATCACAGAATTGTAGAATGCCAGGTTTCCAAGGACCTCGGAGATCACCTGGCCCAACTTTTCTAGGCAAATCATGACCTAGACTAGATGTCCCAAGTCTCTGTCCAGCCAGATCTTAAAAGTGTCCAGCAATGGGGAATCCGCCGCCTCCCTGGGGAGATTATTCCAGTGGCTGATAGTTGTCAGTGTGAAAAATTTCTCCTCGGGAATTACTTATGCCCATTACCCCTTGTCTTTTCCATATGACTCCTTGTAAAAAGGGACTCTCTATCTTTGTAGCCGCCCTTTAAATACTGGAACAGGGTGATAAGGTTTCCCCTGAGTCTTTTTTTCTCTAGGCTGTCTTCTCCTTCCTAGGGAAATAACACATCGTCACTAGCATGGTCTGTAACCCTTCAGATGCATGTAAAACTTTAAGAAGCTCTATGGTTACTACTTATTTTCCATAGGTCTTCTCTTAAATGCCAATAGCATGTTATTTAAAGCACATATCTTTACAAAGCAACTACATTTTTGTACATTAATAACAGTCTGGGCACCTCACGTAGTCATTTCATTTCAGTTTGTCAAAGTGAACAATATTGCCCTACCAAGCAATCCTGCTAGGTTTACTATCTGTATTTTTCTCTGAGACAGCTGGAAGATTCTATAGATACTCCTAAGTTTTTCCAGTTTTCTGCTTAATTTTTCAGTTTAAAGATAATTCTGAGGGTGTTACCAGATTTTGGAGCCAGAGGCACCACTACAACATGACCTGTTTGCCTTAGCAGTCGTCTTTGAACAGAATATTCAATTTCTATTCCATTATGGTTTGGGGGGACTTGTTTTGGGTGGTCAGGAAGTGACTTGATTGTGTTGCAAGACATTCTTAAAATCTGGAACTGTGTTGTCTAGTTCTAAATGTATTTGATATCTGCAATCAAATGGCTGTATGATATGAAAGATAAGGCCAAGCATTGTCATCTCAGTACTGTGGGAAACAGAACAGAGTAAATGATTTTTGGCCTGTAAATCTGACTGAAGTTTTATTTGCTAGCGGTCCAACTGCAGAAACTTCTGGGAAAAAAGTAGCAGGAAGCTGACGCTCCTCTGGTATTCTTAGTAACTGAAGTGCTAGCTAAGTCATGCTCAGGAAACTTGGGGAAGGGGGTTGTCTTCTTTTTTTTTTAATGCTAAAATGTATGTGCATTTCAGATAGATTTAAGGTTGTGTCTGGCAAAATGGTCAGATGATTTTCAAGTTTTGTCTCAGGAAAAGTGAAAGCTTTCCAAATTCAGTGTAGTCTAACCTAGAAAAAATAAAACTGTTTACTGGAGTGAGATGTAAATAAAGGGACTTACAGTAGATGAGAAAAAGTTGCAGGACACTTATAGAATCATAGAATAGTTAGGGTTGGAAAGGACCTTAAGATATCTAGTTCCAACCCCCTGCCATGGGCAGGGACACCTCACACTAAACCATATCACCCAAGGCTATGTCCAACCTGGC
>JANRGW010018022.1:0-23968 GCA_024733675.1 Psilopsiagon aymara
CAGGGATGGGGCAGCCACAGCTTCTCTGGGCACCCTGTGCCAGCGCCTCAGCACCCTCATGGGGAAGAGCTTCTGCCCAAGAGCTCATCTCAGTCTCCCCTCTGGCAGTTAAAGCCATTCCCTGTCCTGTCCCTCCATCCCATGGCCAAAGCCCCTCTCCAGGTTTCCTGGAGCCCCTTTAGGCACTGGAGCTGCTCTGAGGTTTCCCCTTAAGGAGCCTTCTCTTCTCCAGGCTGCCCCAGCCCCGCTCTCAACCTGGCTCCAGAGCAGAGCTGCTCCAGCCCTGCAGCAGCTCCATGGCCTCGCTCCAACAGCTCCGCATCCCTCCTGTGCCATCGCCCCAGAGCTGGATCAGGGCTGCAGGGGGGGGTCTCCCCAGGGCACAGCGGAGGGGTGGGATCCCCTCCCTGAGCTGCTGCTCATGCTCTGGAGTGCAACCCAGCACATGCCACCGTCTTTGGATGTTCCATCCTCACCCATGGCTTTGCTCTGTACGGGTGAAAACCACTTCAGTTCTGAGCCTTTATGTAACTTAACTTTGATCTCAGTAAATATCTCCACCAGGGCAGCTCATGCATTCAGATGCCTTCTTGCAATGAAATTCCTCTCTGTAAACTTACTCCGTTTTAAGGTCCTTTCCAACCCTGACTATTCTGTGATTCTGTGATGTTGATCGTTCATCCCTTGGGCCTTTCACCTTCCCTTTCCCCCAGTGTTTGTTCTGATAGCTTTTTGAAGTCTGAGTAAAAACATATACACCATGGGGGCTTCCTGGAGGAACAGAGCTTTGTGGTTTGCAAATTGTAGGTTATTTGAAGTATGGACTCCCAACAGTGGCCAGTGCTTGGTGGATGGGAACTGTCGCGTGACAAGGACATTAACCTTGAGAGCCTGATCAGTGTTTTGAGGTTGGGGACAAAAAAATAGTTGTTCTTAATGGTGTGCATTGATTTCAAGGAAGTCTGTGTGAAAAGCAGCCTTTGGTTCGTGTTTTCACAAAGGGATTTTAGTGTTTGATAAAGAATAGGAAATAACTGGTGCTTCAATAGACCTGTTTTGATGGGGGGTGTCTGCTGTGATGTGATTTACGTATGATATTATACATAAGCAATAAAAGCATTTCCTTCTTGTAACTACAGTACTATTGCATTAAAAAGTCTGCAGAAAATACTACAGAAATGCCTAATATGTGGCATAAAAGTTATGGGTAAAGTAGGGGAAAAAAAAGTCATCCTGCTTCGAAAAGTCTTCTGTGAAATATGAGGTTGTAACTTCAATCACCAGGATTCCATATTGTGTCTGGGCTGTGGGTCTTATCTGAATGGTTTTTGAAACCTTGGAGCCCTCAATTCCCCTCACCCCTTTACCTTTCATCCCTCCCAACTATTCCAGATACGGAAATGCAGACAATGTGGTGATTCGGAGAGCCTGATTTCCCTGTGACAGCTGATGAGCCGCCCTGTTCCATTCTGCTGATGTCTTACCATAATCTCTACTCCGCCATCCCTGTTCGTTCCCTCTCTGTTGGTCATTTACCTCTTTTTACTCCTGCAGTCCCTTTCTCTGCCTACCCACCCCTGAGCAGCCTCAGCTGCGTTTGGGGTTTATAGAATCTCAGCCTGGTTTGGTTTGAAGGGACCTTAAAGCTCCTCCAGTTCCAACCCCTGAAATGGGCAGGGGCACCTTCCACTGGAGCAGAGTGCTCCAAGCCCCTGTGTCCAACCTGGCCTTGAGCACTGCAGGGATGGGATGTGAAGCACATACATTGACTACAGAAACCTGAACCTGTGCCATCCCTTCGATAACTTGGTGGCTTCATCCCAATCTGTCCCTTTGTATCTAAATGAAGAATGTTGTTGGTGTGGTGCTGTATTTTGCTGAGCACCTGGGGATGTTCAGGTCAGTACTAATGGGTACCTATTTACTGCTGAATGTATTTATTTACCTTCTCAGTTTTCCATCTGTGAATGAACAACATTCCCTGTGTTCTATTTTGGCCAGTTAGCTTATGGATGTGTGAGGAGAGGGACTCTTTGCCTGTGTGTTCCTAAAGCATCAGCTTGTCGGGATTGGCATTATCCATGCACCATAAGGTACATGGATTTGTTTTCTTTGATTGCAATGAATTATGTTTTCAAGCTAGCACAATGGTACCATGGGCTCTGCCAGGTACTGCTGCTGGTGGGAGAGCAAGATGATGTCTTCAAGGGCTGGAAACAAGGTAAAGAATGCATGTTCTGCTGACAGGAGCAGGCTCTAGATCATGAGCTGAGGATTTGCTTTTCATGGCTCATTGGAATCAACTTCTCACAAGTACCTCCTTAGGAGATGCACAAAGATGATAGTCCTGCTAGAGGCCGGGTGGAAACTGATGCCTGTTTCCCCAGTCCTGGTTTTCCTTTGTATTTTCCTTGTTGCTTCCTTGCTCTGAAATAAGTAGCTTGAGGATATAATGCAGTTTTAGTTGTGGTTTGTATTTTGTTGTCTTGAAATGGTGCACATTCAGAGCAAAATTGAGCTACTTCAGTGAATTATCAGTGTTGTTGTTTCTTACTTCAAGTGGAACTTAAGCTTGGAGCTTGAGCTGGAGCTTGAGCTTGAGCTTAAGCTTGGAGCTTGAGCTTAAGCTTGGAGCTTGAATTTAAGATTGGAGTTTGAGCTTGGAGCTTAAGCTTGGAACTTAAGCTTAAGCTTGGAACTTGAACTTAAGTTTAAGATTGGAGCTTGGAATTTAAGCTTGAGCTTGGAACTTAAGCTTAAGCTTGGAACTTAAGTTTAAGCTTGGAACTTAAGCTTAAGCTTGGAATTTAAGTTTAAGCTTGGAATTTAAGCTTAAGCTTGGAATTTAAGTTTAAGCTTGGAACTTGAATTTAAGCTTAAGCTTGGAACTTGAACTTAAGCTTAAGATTGGAACTTGAACTTAAGCTTAAGCTTGGAACTTGAATTTAAGCTTAAGCTTGGAACTTGAACTTAAGCTTGAGCTTGGAACTTAAGCTTGAGCTTGGAACTTAAGCTTGAGCTTGGAACTTAAGCTTGAGCTTGGAACTTAAGCTTAAATTTAAGATTGGAACTTGAATTTAAGTTTAAGCTTGGAACTTAAACTTAAGCTTGGAACTTGAACTTAAGCTGAAGCTTGGAGCTTGGAACTTGAACTTAAGCTGAAGCTTGAAGCTTGGAGCTTGGAACTTGAACTTAAGCTTAAGCTTGGAGCTTGAACTTAAGCTTGGAACTTAAGTTCCCTTAAGTTTAGTGACCCATGTTCTGTCTTGAGTTGCTCTTCCTTTTGAAAGTGGTTGAATATTTTAAGACCTCTTTTCCACTGACTAAACGAAATGAACGCTTTTGGGGCAAATCCTACATATATGTATCTCCTAATATTTGCCAATTTATTCCAATCAAACCTGAATTAGTTTCTCACACCTGTGAAAACAGAATAACCTGACTATTTCTGTCCGGTTGATCATCGTGCGTTTTACTAGTGTTTATTCTAAAACCCATGACAAGGTTTCAGAGTGAATGTCTGCTGGAGCAAAGGCTGGAATGATTCTCATTTGGAATTTACTTCTTAGGCATAGAATGGTTTGGGTTGGAAAGGACCTTAAGTTCATCTCATTTCAACCCCTGCGCCATGCGCAAGGATGCCTCGCACTGGGCCACGTTGCCCAAGGCTCTGTCCAGCCTGGCTTTGAACACTGCCAGGGATGGAGATTTCTTACAAGTATGGGGGGGGGGGAAAGTCCATTTTATTTGGCATTTGGAAAAAATTATAGGTAGATTAACAACACATTTTAAACATCTTTAAAATAAAGCTTAAAATCTCACAGGAGAAAATACTGATACTCATAAGGAGATGGAGCAGTGAGTTGGGTTGAGTGACTTAACTCTGATTTTCATAAAGGATGGATTTCTAGTACACAAACTGGTTGCTTTTAGGATGTTAAGGAGAGAAATCCTGAAAGCTTGGGGGAGAAGGGTCAGTGTTACTCAGTATCCGAAGTTTCCTGGGTTTGCATGTGCATGGTTGGGAATCTCCTGCTGCAGACCTGTTGATTCTTTCTGTACTTAAAGCTTTATTCATGCATTAGATGTGGTTTTGATTTGGGGATACACATACATATGGATTACAACATATAATAAGTGGAAGCATATTACAGATTCCCTGCTGCTTTTAGTGAACCAGGTAGTTGGAATTGGTTTGGGATGGCAGAGGAGGAAAAGACGAGCTGCAAGCAAATTGATGGAAGGTATTTCAGTCCGCCCGATTATTTCTAATTGAAGCTGTCTGAGCCAGTCTTAATGCAATTTAGTTATCGCCAGGCAGAAGGATTTTATTTATGGAATGGGGCCTGTTGGAACTTCCTCCGACCCCGAAGAAGCTGTGAACAGGAGGGAGCTGATCAAGCAGGCATGCCTGGCCCTGCACACGCATTTCTTTAATAAGGCAGGGATTGATGTCTTCTGCAGTTCAGGGGTTAGGTAAACAGCAGTCCCTCGGTTCAAGGCTTTCCATGTTCGGCTGTTTGTTTATACGGATCTCAGAAGGTTAGGTTAGCCTTCCTGCCATCCCAGGGGAGCTTTCCTGACCACGGTATAACCTCCTCTGCTCCAGCATTGCTCAGGAGGTGTCGCATCCCCTTTGGGAAAGGTATGGGTGAGAGGAGTGTCAGCAGCTCGTACCCAGGGAAGGTGGATGTCACCAGAGTGCTTGGGGCTGGGCTCTCTTCAGGAGCCTGTAGATTATTTGGTGTGTGTAACCACTGTGCTCCCGTTCTCAGACTTGGTATTTGCACATGCCAATGACGTGAACATACAACCTGGGCTCTCTCTGAAGTGGGGTTTTGGCAAATCAGTGTCACGTATGACTAAATGCACCAGAGCTTTGAGGTTACCAGTTTGTGCTTCTATTGACTTGGCAGTGATGGTCCCTTAAATTGAATTGGATAACCCCTGAACAAATAAGTAGCCCCATTAATGACTTTCATTTTACAACAGTGATAGTCAGGTGATGAACAATGTGCTGAGCTCATTTCCATGGCTATTGGATCGCCGTCTGCCTCCTCCAGAGGGACTGGTGTTGGGAAGCAAGAAGGGAATGGTGCAGGTTCATCTGTGTCTTGCTGCAGTGTAGCCCTGATGAGCGGAGCTGTTCTGGAACTGGAGGATGACTTTGTCCAGGGTTAGAAGTGCTTTACCGTGCGTGTGACTGACTGCTTTTAAAATGTGGCATGTTATGAAGTTGGCTTAAGTCCCAGGATCTGTTGAATTACTTTTGCTGATTTGATGTCTGGTGATTTGTGCAGCATTTTTCTGCAGCACCTCCAGTCTGTAGCCATGCCCAGACATTAATGGGCTAGCCACGCAGCTACATCACAGCTCATGAGATATCCTTACCGATGGGGAAACTGAGGCACGAATGTGGGCTGTGAATTGCCAATGGACATTTCTGAGGTAGCCAAGGGCTCATTGACCCTTCCTATCTTGTAACCCCCAGCGTCATGCTGCTTGACCTGCAATGTCATGGTTCTCTTGGGATAGGTGTGTACCAGCCCTGGAGCTGCTCAGGAAACCTGAACTTCATGGGGTGGTCCCGACTAGGACGGTGCTATTGAAATATCCTGTCTTGTAAAAATCCATATGGGTGGCAGGCAGCTGAAAGGTGAGGTGTGCGGGGGGGGGAAGGTTTCAGAGTGCCAAAATATGAACATCTTGTCGCTTTTAAATAATGTGTGGGGTCTGACTTAAATGTTGGGTTTCGTATTTAATCAGTATTAATATGATAACAGGAATGCGACAACTGAAGCGAGCACAAAGAGATTATCTTCTTAGCCAAATGCATCCATTAGCCAGGAAATATAGGTTTCTATTAAATGAAGCAGACAGATGGGCTATTGGAGGTGACTGAGAACAGGAGGGGGAGGGAGCCAAGAGGTGAAAGTTGAGGTTTAGACAATCTCTATGAAAATAAAAACAAACCATCCATCTCGCTGGCTGGCGGTTTACCCTCCCGTTGCACTTTAGGGATGCTGCTCCGATTCCTATCGAGAGCATTATGCTGAAACTTAATCCAACAGAGCACTTATTCCTGCCAAGCTCTGGCTCAGCAACTGCAGCACTCCCCCAGAAAGAAGTGACCAAAACAGCTTCAAATGCAGGATGGGGTTGTGCCATCTCGGGGTAAAGTGCTGCTTTGAGATCCCAGGGAAGGCAGCTTGGATCCTGTCCTTCTAAGTCTTTATTCTCCTTCTTGGTAGAGAAGTGTGTTGGGGAAACAAAATCATGTCACAGCATTTCAGAGCAGTTGTAAAGTAAATTATTCATCTATGTGTGTGTATGTATACGAGTCCCTCTTTAATAACTGTTTTAACAATGTTTATAGGCAGTGTTTGAAACGGAGATTATAATAGTATAAATAATTGTAGATAATGCAGATAATGAGAAGAAAATACATAATTAAAAGAATTTTACAAGATGGACAATTCACAGGCGTAGATGGAGTAACACAATACATTAAAAGGGAATCTGTAGCAGTGCAAACATATGACACTTGTGACAGGAAACATCTGCTTGGCCAACCACCCCTGGACCGGCCACGGCTTTCTGCTGCCAGCCTGTGTGTGTGCTCCATTGCATCAGCAAGTGTCAGACCCTCCTCCCTTAAAGTGGTGGCTCTGTCACAAGGTTGGGGCATTTGTGTTTCGTGGAATCATGTGGTGGTTCGGGTTCGAAGGGACCTTAAAGGTCATCCAGTTCCAACCCCCTGCTGGGGGCCTATTGGCTGGAGCCAATTCTTCGTTGGTCACTGGCTCTTATCTTCCATCCCATTTTAATTCTGCTGCCGATAGTTATTTTTCCCTCCTGGATTTTAAGGAAGGTGCCAAGCTTTGTGTGGAGTTTTCGATTGAGTGATGGAAGAGATAGGGAAAAAATGTGTGGCAAGAGGGAGAAGCAGCATCCCTCTTCTGTCTGACATCTCCAGGCTTCAGAGTTTCATAAATTAGTTTTATGGCCTTTCACTTAAATTCACTGTCTTTGCATTACTTCAGCTTGATTTTCCTCTTGAGCTTTATGTATTTGTTAAGGTGGGATGCTTAGAAGTCTATTTTGGTCGTTTCTTGTGCCTTTACACTTGGCCTGCTGTCCAGTTCTGTAAGCCAGTGTCAAATTAACCGTGACTGGCTCGTTTGAGGAGCATGAACCATACGTTTTTACAGCCTCTGGATCGAAGATGCTTTTAGAAATAGACCTTTAAAACCAGATTGGGTTTGTAGTTCCCTATGGCATCTCTTATTTATATATACCGGCTTGTCTTCCCCTTCCCCAGCAGGTGACAGCTAACAGGGAGGGGAATAAGATCTTGGAGAAAGATGGGTAGAGGCGGGTGATGGCTCAGCCATGCCCTGGCCCCAGTGGTTATGGGGCAGACTGGGATGCGTGTGCTCAGGGGGGTGCATGGAGCTGTTTGTCGGGCTGCTTAGGAGCCTGACACACAGCCCTGCTTCCCTGCCTGTGTTGTTCTTCAGGAGGTTGGGAGGTGAGTGAGCAGCCGGCCCCTTGACAGGGCGCTTTTAGAACATTCATAAAACTTTAATGGGGCTGCCACCCTTGCAGATAAGCCCATAAACTCAGAAAATACTTTAAGGATTGAAGCTTAAAGCGGCTTTGTAGCCCTCTCTGTCCCCAGAATAGCCTTTCAGCAAACCTCTGGAGGCTGTCATGCTTTTCTAGGTCTTTGGAGTTGTTTCTTTGCTAAATTATTACGCCTTTGCCTGCTCTCAGCTTTGTATGACTACATGGGACTGAGTGTTAAATGAGGTTTTACTCTTCCCCCAGCCTTGCCGAGGGCTAAAAGCTGATCCAGTGCTTGTATTTGGTCGTCCTGAAAGGACAAAGCTTGCAGTAGTTATAAACTTATTTCCTTTATCACACTGGGGTTGGGGCCTGGTTTTGTTTGTGTCTTAATTGTAGGTTGGATTCGAAGGTTCTCACTAGAGACTAGACTGTAGAAGTGACAAAGCAGGAGCTTTAGGATGAGGGAAGAGACCAGAATAAACTCTTAACTCCCGGTACAGGGTCTCTTGGTCCCAGATTTAAAAGCAGACACCTCACTTGCTTTATTTTGGGTGAGGTTGTTAAATCTTCCATAGTTGGGGAACTCCCTTTTCCAGACCAGTCACAGGTCAGTGCATTTGCTGGTTTGGTTGGACCTTTCTCTTTCTCCTAAAAATAGAGCTATTTTGGTACGAAACAATACTTCAACTTTTGTTTCTCTATTTCCATGACTTCTGTCTTTTATGTCAGCACATCTTGGGATTTGTCCTAAAAATGGAGCTGATGTAATAATTGTGGCTTTCTGGACATCCAGATCCTCGCTGGTCATAACCATCTAGTTTACTGCTTTGAGGAGGTAACTAATTCCGCAGGTCTGTTCTTCTGCAAATAGTGCACTGATAATTAAAGAGAAAAACATAGGAATGATAATATGTTCAATGTAAGAACGGATTCAAACAGCTCAGACGTTAAATAACACCGTTGTCTGCCTGTCTCAGTGCAAAGCAGAGGTGGGGGCATGGTGTTGTGCAGGAATCTGTTGGCAGTGTACACATCAAGAGTTAATGCTGCTTAAGGATGTCATTTGCCTTCAGCTTGAGCCTTTTTGCTGGTCTATGGGTGGACAAGCACTGTGGTTCTGCTGGGAAAGTAGGAACTGCAGACAATGAATCCATGTTCCGGGAGCAGAAATAGTGACACGAGGAACAAATACGGCTTTAGGGGAGAAAAACACTCTTAAGTTTTGTTGTAAAATAATTAGCCTTCTGTGGGAGGCGCGGGGAGCGTAGGAAAAGCCCAGGAGCTGCTCCGTCGCCTGTGATTTGACTTGAAGTTTATGACCCTGAGTAATGTGCCTGCTCAGCCGCACTCAACAAAAGCGTATTTGATGAAACGTTAAAGCCGTGAATTACATCTCTGCAAAAAGCCTGTTTGAAAATTTGTAAAATCGGGAATAAATCAAGATCTTCAGACCTCAGCGGAGCTGTTTGAACAGGAAATTAAGAGGAACAGGAGGCTTCAGCAGCAAGGGCACTCTGTAAACTTACGTATTACAGAGCTTTGCTTCAGATTAAGAGAGGGCTGTGTATTTGAGGGTATTGTAGAAAGAACTGTAGCATTACTGACCTCATGTTGTAAGTGGGGAAGCTGAGGCAGAGCTGAAATAGTGTTGTGATCTGATGGAAGTCAAGCAAAACTAGCCTGGGTTTGTTCACTTCCATCTCACGTGCCCATTCATTAGGGCTGTAACAACTCAAGAACAAGTTGTACCACAGCTTCAGGGCTTCTGTAAAGCAGTTGTTGTTCCTCTGTTGTCATTGGTGCGTGAGCAACAGCTATTGGTTCAATTGTATTCTCCCTTCAACCACAGAATCTCTTGAGTTAATCTTAATTTATACTTACAAACCAGGTAGGATCCAGTTTACGTATGACAGAGTACGTGTGCTGGTATCCCTTGAGTAGAGCTGTCACCCAGGGCTTGTGTGGCCCTGGAGAAGAGCCTGTTCTGTCTGTGCTTGCTTGGTGGGTTCCCTTTTATCTGTCTGCTATAGCAATACATGGGAATTATTGCTTACTATTGTTTGCTTTTCTTTACGTAGTTGGATACTGCTGTGTTGAAACAGAAGTGGGAAGTGTTCCCTTTGTTATGATTACTGCATAGCAATGAAAGTACACTTCTGGTTTTCTTGGAGGGCTTTCACCCTTACTTCCCACCTTTTAGGGGATCAGAGGTGATGTTAAAGCAATGTCTGAAAGATTTCCATTGCAAACTGGGTATTTCCCTGGGAAGCTGGATAGGTTTTCAGGTCCCAGGGAAGTTTGAAGCACACAGTGCTTCTCAACATTAACTTTTCCTTTTGTTCCTGGAACTTCTGAAGAGAGACTTGTGGGTTTTGGCCTTGGTCAAGTGGTCCGCTCTTCACAGCCTCCCTGTCTGGAGTGTCTTTGTGCTGCGTGTTCCCCTGGGGCACCATCTCGCGTTGTAATTCACAGTTTCATTTGCTGATGTATGGGCTCCTCTGTTAAAGAACTCATTTTCTCAGCCGTTACGACTACGTACTTCACTCGATTCATGTTGCGTCCAAAGTGTTTTGCCCCCTGTTGTGTTTGGAGCTGGTTTGTATCAGCGTTGCTGTTGTGTGATTCCGACTGAACGCTACAACTTCAACAACCACCAAGTGCTTGTTCTGTTTGAAAACTCGGGTTCTCCACTCCCCATGAGCTATTTATCCTCTCTGCGGGCTGGGTCTTACTGTTTAAATAGAACAAGCGCTATTTCATACGTGAGATCCTCTGGTCTGAAGAGCACTTAGTGCTGTGAACACAAGTGAAGAGCTTCTGTAAACAGTGGAGTCAAGATTTCAAAATAACACAAGTGCTGCGGACAGTATTGCACTCGCCTCTACCATCGCATTTCCTTGGGTTAATGAGTTGCTGTTTCTTATCTCACCATAGTGACTGCCTGAACACTCAAATCCCATCACAAACGTGCTATAAATTCGGAACCTTTGATCTCTTTTGCAGTCCCAGTGAAGATGCTCTGCCGTGCATCCAATGTGCAAAGGGAGGGTATTTGCAGGAAGCAAAGCTCAGCTGATAGGCACTGACTTCCCTGGGTCTGAGCTGCACAATGAGAAATGGTTGAAAAGTACATCCTTTGTGTCAGGAGCAGGGATTTCTGCCTGCAGTTGTGGAGCACTGCATGCAAATATTCACTTGTCAAATGGAGAATACATTAATTCATCCGAGCTGTGACTATCCCGTTAAGTCTGTGACTACACTTTTGTATTGATGCGCCTAAACTTACTGTGCTTGGAGGCTCCCAGCGTCCTCCTGCTCTCCAGTGTTCCTGCTTCCCGCACTCAACCCCTGCTTTAATTACATCTTTAACTTGCTGCGTCTGTGATGGAAGGTGCTGTACATGTGAAGAGAATTCTGTGGCTGTTGAACCCATTACTCAGGTTTACCTGTGATAAGCATGCACTAAGCTGCTCAAGCTTGCAGATTTGGTGGTTGTACTTCCTAGGATACGTGTTGAATCTCTTCCATCTAAATAAGCCCTATTGCAATTCAGTTCATTTGTTGATCTGTCTGTTTGTGAAATTATGCCCCCAAATTCCAGAACCCGACTGTCTCCTGCAGTGCGGGCTGGCCGGGATGGATTGGGAAGTCTGACCTTTCGTGTATGCCACACCAGCGTGTACTGGGTAACGCTTTGGTGTTTGAAATACCCCGGATGTTCTTGGGTGCAAAGCCATCGATGTGCACTGTGGCCGCGCATCTCTGTGTGTGTGGCAGGATGCGTGCGCTCCTGTGCGCACCCACACGCTGAACCTCGGCAGGTCAAACAGGGAGGATAAACTTTTGAACCCAGCTGCTTCCAAATTAAGGACATGTGCAGGGACCACCAAAGCGGGGGTTACCGTGTGCCACCCCCATGCTGAGCTGCAGCAGGCGCCTTCTTCCTCCCGTGGAGCTTGGAGGAGGATGCCCTGAAGCCACACTGTTCTCCGTGCCCTTTCCTTGTCACCAGGAAGGACAGGCAGCCGTCTGGTGACTTCTCCCTTCGTTATGGAAATGGGACTGATACAGTAATCAGGATGCTACATATGGAGCTTTTTAAATTACTGCTCTTCAGTCTTTTGTTAGCCTTCATTATTCCCAGAGATTTTTTTTTCCAAGCCATAAAAAATGACATTTTTAATATGCAGAATTAAAAAAAGGCAATATGAAGAATACGTTTTTGTCAATAAGCTTTTACCTTTTAAACCAGTTATCGTAGTTTCTGCTCTAGGTATTTTAATTGAAGATTAACTACTGTTAAAGAGTATACAAATTTAGGTAGTGTCTATTTGGAGTAGTAAAATAGGACTGAATAAAAGGTGGGAGCAGAGTGGCCTGTCTGTTATAATTTCGGATTGCAGAGCACAAAGTACCCTTCGTTAGAAGCCAGCACAGCGACTGAGGCTCTTCCAGCGTTTGGGCTGGGTTTATGCTGCTTTATTTCCCCTGTGAAGTTCACTCGAAGCACCTCTGGAGTTGCAAGCGGAGCAGGTCTCATCCCAGTGTTATTTCTGCTGTCTTTGTTAAACAGAAAGCTAGCAAGTCAAAGCTGATGCACGTAAATACGAAGTTAAATCCTAACATTAAGCGCTGTGTACCACTTGCTTCTGACTTAACTGCAGAACTGATCTGGGTGACCTCTCTGCTTGGTATCTCTTAGCCCGGTACAGGAAAGAAGATGGGTTTGTTTCTGCCTGCACATTGATAGTTTTTCTTGCACTTAGAGCTGAACTTGGGCACCCCGCAGGTTATCTGAAGGACGTGCGTTTAAGACACGGAGGCTGATCTTGTTTGAGAGGGGAGTTTTAAGATGCTGCCTTATCCTGACCACCCACAGGTCCCTTGGGCAAACTCCTGATTTCCTTCTGAAGAGTTAGGCTCTTATCTAGGCTATCCCATGTTTCTTCCAGAGGATAAGAGAACAGCTTTCCTGAGGAAAACCTGGTTAAGACTTATTGTTTAAACTTACGTGGACGGGCAGATTCTAAGACTCAGGTTTTTCTTTCTCCTTGGAATTGTTACTAGAGCTTGAGTTTTAGCAGCATAGGTACTAATATAAACCTACTGTAGGTCCATCACCTCATGAACTGTGTGTGTAGCACTCACGTTTGTGAGTTCCCTCATCAGCATGCAGGATGAGGGAATGTCACTGCTACTTCCAGTTGGATCTGTGAGGGCTGGAATAGCAACAAGGCAAGGGGTGTCATGTTAACCTGCGTGAGGATGTGCTGCCTTAGTAGACAGCTTCCTTGTGTGTTACCCACAATAGCTGCAGGGCACCTGGGACTTTAGGAGGAGAATGTGACTTAAGACTGTGTTGCTCTGCAGAATTCCCCCTCCTCCAGAGTCTGCTGGTAAGGAAGGAACCTGCGTAAGATAGGACTTCAGGCTTGGCTTAATGTAGTGTGATAGTCTTTACGTTACTAGCTTTGTGCTGGCAAAATGGTGATGGGCTAGGGCTGCATTCTTCATCTGTGATACTGCCCCACTCCTTGCTTTTCCTTGGGTTTTGTTGATTGTTCATGTGTTTTCTGTCCTCCTCATAAAGAGGGAGGGTTTGAACCGCAGATTTGCCATGATTCTGCTGCAAAATCAGGAACAGCTGCTGGAATTGTAAATGCCTTCTTGGTTCCCATCACAGAACCTGCAGTTGATCAGCTCTGCCCTGAGCAATAACTGCAGACATCAAGACCACTGAGGCTAAGTAGGGAGTAAGGGTGGAGGGAATTAAAACCCTGAGGCAGGGGTCTAAATAGAGAACACAGGCACAGATGGGTGTTGGAGGGGATGCTCTGTTTCCTTTTATTGGATGTCTTTTAGATGCTGTGAAGTAGAGAGTTAACTGAAGCAGGGTCAGAATGGGAGCTGGGAAGAAGATGGAGGAGAGGGTTTAGAGAAAATGCAATCCGAGTGTGAATTTGTCTTGTCTTTGTTTCCCCCGCCTTCAAAAACCCAGCGATGTTGCAAAACTCAGTGGGCAAAAGATCATCCAGGCTTTGCTAGGGTCATTTATGTTGTTGATAGGCTAAACTGTGTTCCTGTGTTGTCTTTGAGTAAGGATATCCTAAACATTGATGTGTTGGTACAAGGCAAATGTTTAGCAATTATTTGTCAAGAAAAATAAATGCTGAGCTGTGAGAACTCCTGCTCCTGAGCCCGACTGTACTAGAACCCAAACGCAATGAAATCGGCAGTCATCACACGAGATGCTGCCTTTGTGGGTTGGGTAATGGGGCTCATTTACTCTTAACTCGTTTGTGTGTTTTGGCTGGTTGCGTTACATCTGCTCTAATCTAAGTTTCCTCTCCTTCAGTGCTGCCTTGTGCTGCACTCCCCACCAAACGTAGTGGTGCGGGTTAGGTTTTGTGCAGCACAAGTCAAAGGGAGTTGGTGTGTTGGAAATGTGCAGCAGCATTTCCATGCAGGTCACCAGTGCTTGGAGCTGTGTTGGGTGTTGTAACCCCCTGGAATACCAATCAGGAATCTTCTCCCTCTCACTGCTGGCTTTGCACCGACACTCAAACAGGGGGAATTTTGGGAGGTTGCTCTAATTTGTTCTTTTCCAGCTCGTATCAGGATGCTTGTTGTTAATTTCTGCATCTGGCGGTTGGGACCTGCCTGCATCCTATGCCTAAGCACTATCAGCACCCGGGCGTTTTGGAAGGATGGAGAATCTGTTGAGGATGGCTCGGCAAAGCTGATCTCCTTCCACCCTAAAAGCGATCTGCGCCCCGGGGCAGGACAGGGGCTGTACCTGCCTTCCCTTTGACTTGCCGAGGCTTTAGAACAGCCTGTGCCCCTGGAAGAGTGGGATGAGGAAGGAAACCCAGCCCTTGGGTGCTTGCCTAGAAAAATGGAGGTATCGCTGTGGCATGGAGAGTGGTGTTCGTTGTTAATGTCTGCTGGGTCTGTGTGGCTGTGTCTCTGCTCCTGTAGTGCCCAAGCACTTTCAAGTAATGCTTAGAAAACATTAACTTTGGATTCCAAGGTTTATTTCTGGTCTTGGTGATTATTGAGAAAAAGCATGAAAAGATTGAGCTGAATGTCTTGATATTGAGAAGGGGAATGTAACAAAGTTATGCCTTTAAAAATAACGCTGACATTGATTTAAAGTGGTTTTATTTGGAGGGTGGGCTGATGACTTTGCGTTTCTCAAATGAATGATCCTGAAGGAGCTTTCAGGAAGAGGCCTATTCTGCAAATCTCTCCCAGTGTCCAAAATCACTGCTTAATTTGTGAGAACGTTTGAAAATAGTAATAGCTAATACAATGGGGATCAGTTATGGCTCGGCAGTGTTCAAGCAGCATGTGCTGAATGGGGAAAGCAGAGTGTCTTAATTAAAAGAAATGCAGGAAACATCGTTGTTGGAAAGCGTTTTTTACTGCTGGCGGATTTGTGGGTGACTGTGACATGTATAGGCTTGAGGGTTTTATTTTATAAATACAAACCAGATAGATGGCCTCATCCTTTGGCTCTTTGACTCCATTTACTTGGATGGAATTCTTCAACATTTAAAACAAATTAAAATTCATGAATCATTTCTGCTTAAAGGCACAACTTTTACTGATACCGCATTCAAGACTTCGAACTGGTTGCATGCATCAGTGCTGGTGTGGATATGTAGGGTTTGTATTTGCTCCTTTAAAGAATGCTGATGGAAGTTTTAACAGGGGGGACTGCCTGTTGTAAGGTGACAGTTGTGCTTGGGCAGCTGTCCAGGTGAGCATTGCTTTGTCTTTCTGTGCTGCAAAAGCAGGGTTAGTTCATAGGATGCATGCAAAGAAAACGTGGCAGAGGGACAACACTGGCTTTAACTGCCAGAGGGGAGACTGAGATGAGCTCTTAGGCAGAAGCTCTTCCCTGTGAGGGTGCTGAGCGCTGGCACAGGGTGCCCAGAGAAGCTGTGGCTGCCCCATCCCTGCAGTGCTCAAGGCCAGGTTGGACACAGGGGTTGGAGCACTCTGCTCTATGGAAGGGGTCTCTGCCCGTGGCAGGGGCTGGAGCTGAAGGAGCTTTAAGGTCTCTTCCAACTTGAACCTGTCTGGGATTCCATGAAATCCACTGTGGAACCATGAACCTGGCGATCTGTTTTAGGGCAGAAGTATATGAGTAATAAGGGAGAAAGAGCTGGCAAGCATTTGAATTTGTCTTGGTAAACCAAAATCGGACAAATCCCCAGCATCCTTTTTTTAGTAGAAAGCCATAGAGAAGAAGTTTATGGCTTGTTAAAAGACTGAGAACTTCTTAGTAACCCAACATCCTTGTACTGTTTATTCTCCTCCACCTCCCACAATGTTTTATTTCCCTTGTAATAATTAGTTTGAACTTCCATCTATTTCTGTGGATCAAGTCATTTTCATGCAACTTCTGGATTTTTTTTATATGCTTTAAATCTTTCCTCCAAATAACGTTGGTGGGGTTTTTTTAACAAAAAAAAAAAAAGCCATGAATACATTATAATTTCAATTTTCATGGTGTGTGAAAGATTTCTGCACTAGGTCTTTATTGTTTTTGAAGAATTCATCACCCTAGTTAAGAAGCTTAATATAAATTAAAGAAGGTATTAAGGAACATTAAGACATCAAAATGTGGAGCGTTCTTTTTCCTTTCGATTGCTCCAAATGCAAACAAGTTGAATAAAATGCAATCAAAGGGCCTGTTTGGAGAACATTGAGTGGCTTTACAGCTGTGCTGGAGAGAACCTCTGGTAAGAGCATAATTCAAATGAAAAGGCCTTTCTTTCCTCCTCCTAATTCTCTTTGTTGTGGTGACAACAGAGTACAAGCCCGATAAAAATTTAATCACCTTATCTTTTTAAAGCAAATTGCATATTTGTTTACACACAATATACGTAACATAAAAAAGCAGAAGCTGCTGCCCAGCCCCCTCCCCTCCTAATCGCATTAAAGGCCTTTGCCTAGAAGTTTAGGAAGAGAAATGGAAATGTTTTATATGTGATGCTGAGGTCCCGTTGTTCGGGATTGCTTTATAAAGGCAGCCCAGGGGAAGATGAATATCGCCCAACTTCAACTGCAGCCCCGCAGATGCCTCGGGTACATCAATGGAGCTGGTCCAGCTTAACCGCCGCTGCGGTGCGTGCTCCGTGTCAGGAGAGGCTGGGAGATGGGGAATTACAGACCAACCCGTGGATCTAATGCTTTGATTGGAGGCTGCTTTGTAATGAGCTGCCTTGGATTCAGCATCGCATCCCCTCACTGGACCTTTTCCACACTGTGTGTTTCTGAAAGGCTGCGTGTCAGGGCTGGTTTGTTGTTGTGACCTCTTCACGAGGTTGATGAAGTTCAAGGGACTACCCTTGTGCACTCAAAATGTCTTCAGTTGTTCTGCACCTCCGTGCACAGAGCAGGGGTGGTGTTGTTTTGTTTATTTACCATTAATTTACCTGGGATGATGACAGAAACACAGTCCAAAGTATCTTCTGGCCCCACTGCTGAGTGGCTCTGGGCTGAGAACTTTCTCCCTGGGTGTAAATTTAGTCCCAACAAGATGCTTTATGGGTTTAAAATGGGGTTTAAATGTGCTTAGTGGTTCCTCGGTCTATTTTCACACCCATACCTGGACTCTTGTGACATCTCTATGAAGTTGTTCCACTTGAGGATATAACCAGGAAGGAGCTACCTCAACGGTAACACTTGTGAAGAGCTGTCCTGTGCAACAGTTGTCATAAGCTCTCCCAAGTTTTACTCATTGTGTTTATGTCTGCTTATTTCTGGCCTTCTCGCCCTTCCTGGGAGAGTACTCCTGAGAAGTCCAGTGACAACAGTTGTGATTTTGAGGTGCTGTACTGTCTTGGTTTTGAATGGTCTTGGTTCACAATGACCTGCTTGTAGTTTTTCTATTGTTGAGCTGTAACAAAAGCCTGTCTGCATTCCCAGGCCTCCAACTACTTTGCATTTATATTTGTATTAGTAATTTGATGTCCTTATTAGTCCCATTATTTTTCACAGTTGCCCCTGTTGTGCATTGGACATGTTCTTTGCACTCAGTTTTTGCTTCAGGGAGTTTGAGGAACACCCAGGCTTAGAAGGACAGCATCAGGATGAGGGTTGCCTCTCCCTGGAGTATGAGTGTAGAGCTTGGATGTGATCTCAAGGACTGCATGAACTTTGAGTGGCCGTCAAGTGAAAACAGAGTTCATGAATAGTTTCCGTGTGATATATCAGCATAGATGCAGCCTTGTTAATGCACTGAAAGCACATATATAGAATATGCAGGAAATAATTGGTAAATCCTTTAGGCTAATGGGACAGTGTTGGATTTGAGGCCAAAAGGATTTCCTTGGTGGTTGCTTTGCTGGTCTGCAGGTTGATCCATTTTATTGTCTGTTCTCTTAGTTTATGTGGCCTAGAGCTAGTGATCAAGGTGCACTGGGGTGTCCCCTGTAACCAGTGTTGGAGCCGGTCTCTGGCATGTAGAAACAAAACATAGTGTAGGGCATCCGAGTCATAGTTATGTTCTGGGAATACAAAGTATGAAGTCATCTTGTCTTTAGGAGAGATGCCCTGGGAGGGGTTAGCCAGCAAATGGTTGTGGCACACAATGTAACAGCACCTGCAGTGTCTTGGCTTGTAAGCCAGGGTCAGGTTTGGTACTCTCAACCTCTTCCTGCTCAAGTGGGGCCAACTAGCCAGGAAATGAAGATCTCGAGTATGTCACTCTGCTTCAGCGCTGTTTGGGGTCTTGCTTAGGGCTAAGGGGCTGTTGGGTTAAGATGTGCTTTGGAAAACCCCCCCTCAGTTTGAAATGTGCATGGGCTTGTGTAGACTCAAAGTGGGGACTTCAGTAGTGAGATGGTTGGAGAGCAATTGTGTGATGTGTGGTGGGGATTTGTCAGGTGCAGACATGGCTTCAGATACCCGGTTCAGCTGCATCTGGTGTTTGATTATTACACTTGAATTTTGCCCACACAAAGTAAAAATGTGGGTATGTAAATTTAGGAAATTGGATTGTGTATCCTGATCATCAGCTGGAAACTGAGAAGTAGGGAACTGAGTGAATGGCACACTGTGAATACAGTGTGGTTTCCTGGGTGTTCTTGGTGTAGGTGACAAGCTCGGGACTAAGAGAGGAGAGGCAAGGTGCAGGCAGGGCGCATACAGGGAAGTACAGCATCAGTGACTGATAGACGTGGGGTGGTACTGGAATCTGTGCTCCATTTAGCACTATGAACAATATCAGACCGAAAATCAAGACGCTGACTTCATGCCGAGGGTATGGCAGACTAATTAAAGAAAAAAATGTGTACCAATTGAGCCTATAAAACTCTTCCTGACCTTGAGAAAACTCCCAGAGAGCTGTGGGAAACTCCGCTCTGTCCCCTCTGAACCTTTTTGTGTTGTTATTTAAATATAGTAACTGCTTTTTTAATTAAAAAGAAAAATTAGATGGCATTTCAAATTGTGTCCATGGTGCCTTGGGGACCTATTACAGTACAAATTACCCCATGCTATTTAGTGAGGGCTTGTTTACTATTGTGTGAGGAGGGGGTTTCCAGTGTAAGGATGCAGGACAAGAAGGGCCCTTCTTTGAAAGTCTGGCTCTGCACATGAAAGTGACGCCAGCAATTGGAAGCAATTTGTGGAATTGTTTGATTATATTAATTATGGCACCAGCAAACAGTGCTTGGGAAACAGTTTTGTTTTCTTGCATTCTTTCTTGATTGCTTGCAGCAAAAGCCAAGATACAAAATGTGCCTTTAAGGCCTGCTGGAGAGTGCAGTCTAGCCATTGTGTGGAGTTGGCACTGAGCTCCAAAGGGTCGTGTCCGGCTCGATGTGAGAGTTTTCCAAATACAGCTTTGGCCTGAACTTCACCTAGGTCAGCCTCTTGAATTGAAACAGCTTCTGTCTTCCTCATCAAGGAAGATTAGTTCTTTCCCTGCTAAGCAGGAGCCCGTAATGAAATCCATGTTATTTCCCGTAGTACCACCTCTTAAAATAATGCCTCTCAGCCCAAAAGCCTGTATAAACTTAACAAATTGATACACACGACTCAGTTCAGTTCACCACTAAACTGCAGCCTTCTCTGATGTGGTACAGGGCAGCTGTTCCCCACTTTAGGGGAAAATGTTTCAGTAGTTAAAGATATCCACGCAGTCTACTGAGCTGAGATTGCGGGAATAGCTGTGCCGCGCAGGCTGTCACAGTGCTGTTCGGTCAGGCCATGGGGCTGTCTGATTCTGCTCACATGGGCGATGGGATGGGGGTTTTCTTGTCTCTGTCATCAAACAATTACTTATGGCCACTTTGCTCAGGTCCTGGGTACCGCGCTGAGGCTTTGGTGTGATTTCCATTTGGAAGGAAGGAATCTGCTCTCTGGGCTCCTTGGAGGTTGCTTGCCGTGGCCAGCTTCGTGCTGTGGTCCTATGGAGGGTTGTGAGCCAAGCAAGGTGCTAACTGCAGATCTTGTACAGACAGAAGAGAAAAATGAATCCACTGTGGAGCTTGAGGCCGTAGCAAGGATATTTGTGAGAGCTGCTGAGGGATGCGGGGAAAGGTGTGAATTCAAAATAGAATTCCTGCAGAATTGCGATGGGATTTGGATAAGTAAAATTCATTGCCTGATCTGTGGAAGTAATTGAAGCTCAAATGCTGAGCTGCTGAGGGTGGCAAGGGAAGGAGCATCCCTTGTTTCTTGAGTGACTTTCTGGTCAGCTGCTGCATTGGAATTGTCTAGGTAATCATATTATGCTTGTTATCACAGTGATGAACACCTAGAGGCAGACTGGATTGGCTCCTGCAGGAGCACTGCGCTTAGATCTGTTGGCTGGGAAGGGTTATGGGTGTTGGCATACTGACCCTGATGTTAGGTGAAAAATTCCTGCCCGATCCTGGGCAGTAGTTAGCTCGGGATGCAGTTTTTGTCCCTGCTCATCCTGAAGCACCGTGTATTAACCCACAGGTAGATGGGATGCTAAGTTACACGCAGGCTCTAGATCATCCTGTCTGTTACCTGTTGTGTGGCATACCTGATGTTCCTATTGCAGTGTTTATGGGCATGGTAACACAGCACATCTGTTCTTGGGAGGCTTCCAAAGGTGTCGTTCTTCTGACTAGCTTGGCAGGGGTGGGTTCCTGGAATATTGAAGGATAAAAATGCCTGCCTTGGCTTGAATAAAATCTGAGGGTAGGATTTTGGGTATCTGAAGCAGAGGAGAAGAGAAACAGAGGTTCTGCCGAATAACTTAATGTAAAGAGTTCAAGGATGTTCCCTATCCTATTCATCTTGTCCTTTCTGTGTAGCTGTAGAGCGAACTGTAGCAGGAGGGGCTGGGAAAAATGGACCCCTGATTTTGGGATGCTTCTGCTTTTTGCTTGTATCAGAACTCCAGAGCATTACTTGAGGGATAATAGCATGAGCTTTTCATGGCTTTAGAGTGCAGATTAATGACAACTTTACTGTAGAACTCCTGACACATGTTCTGGGAGTAAGTGGAGAACAAGTATGTGCCTGCTGTTGTACTGGGGGACTCTGAGATGGGACTCGTACCGCTGGTGTTCATCTTCATGCTGCTGGAAACCAGTGGTGCTGGCTTTTGTGCTCTGTTAGCAGGAGAGTTGATGCAGCCTGCGCTCCTTAAGTGTGTAATTGGGATTCGGTTTAAGGAGATCCTGAAATTGTGAAAGCCAGCTGTTAGGAATGGTCCATGGTGAGTGAGGATTATCCCAACCCTTTGCCTCTTTCAAGTTTTGCTTGCTCTTTTATTTCCTTCCCTCAAGAAGAAAGAAAATGGTTGTCTATGGTATTAGAAGGCTAGGTTTCCCTTGGATAAAAATGATTTCCAACATCAAATGAGCAGTGTTAACTTGTTCTCTGATGTTCAGTTTTTAACACTTGAATGTCAACAGGAAACAGGATTGCAGGTGGGTGAGTGTTCTGCCTGCGCTGTTCAAAGGAAGTGGAGATGGAGATGAGCTCTTGGGCAGAAGCTCTTCCCTGTGAGGGTGCTGAGCGCTGGCACAGGGTGCCCAGAGAAGCTGTGGCTGCCCCATTCCTGCAGTGCTCAAGGCCAGGATGGACGCAGGGGCTTGGAGCAACTGCTCCAGTGGAAGGGGTCCCTGCCCGTGGCAGGGGGTTGGAGCTGGAGGAGCTTTAAAGTCCCTTTCAACCCAAACCAGGCCGGGATTCTGTGATTATGATACTGTGTTTCTCCAGACGGAAAAACCAAAGTTCAGTTTCCCACTGAAACTCTGCTCACAAATTCCTGAGTGGATTGAGAGGTTTGGAGATGGTATCAGCAGGTCAGGAATAGTAGAGGGACTTCTTAATACTGAGTGCAAAGAAAGGACCATTCTCTCTTCCCGTGGCAGTGCTGGTGTAGCCTCAGGGTGCTTTTCCCTGCCGTGATTGTGGGCCCTGCACCAGCCCCTTCCCAGTAAACCACAGCACTTCATTGCAGGTGGCTGTTGCAATAATACATCTGCTGGTTCTTCTATTGGGATGAACTTCCAGTTTTGACCTGAATCAAAACCTGAATCAAGTCTCCTCAATTGGGAGGCTTGACGTCTTTGACCATGATTTTTTTCTCTTATTAGCTATTATTGCTGTAAGAAATGTGTGCAATCATCCATGCCAGTGCCTTCCTCCTCTTGGGTGCTGGCTGGGGTGGGTAGTGGTAGGGTTTCTTTACAAGTGTACATAGGAAAAGGGAGTTGTTGTTGTTGTTCAGCAAAGTGCATTACTCTTGGTGGCTGTGCTGGAGAGCCTGCCCTGCTCTCTGTTATTCCACCTGCTTTCAATGATGCCTCTATCACTTGCTCAGAAATGACTCCTGTCTCTGGCTGGGCCGTGAGGAGATACTGAGTTATCTTCCTTCACATCTACTGCCTTGAAAGTGCCCCATGCAAACGCAGCGTTTCAGTAGCTTTGAAGGAGACGGAAATATTCCTGCCTGTTCCCATATAAATAGTGAAGAGATCTGTGGAAACAGGAAACAGAAATGTGGCGATGGGGAGTCTGAACAGTGAAGTTGACAAGGAGAGAGGGAGAGAAAATTCCTGCAAGGCAGGATATCAAGTGGAATTGGGAGTTAGGGAAGAAGGAGCTGGACTGTGGGAGAAGCAGCAGAGACCAGCCTGTATGTACACATAAGGAGGGGTCCTGAGCTCTACAATGCGACATTTCCATAGGAAGTTATTGCAATCTGTGCTTTCCTATGGAAGCTTCTTACCTGTTAAACTCGAGGCTGCAATGCGTTGGCCCATTTAAGGTACTGCAGCTCCCCAAGAAGCTAGCTTCTCTTTGTGAAAACTGTGTAAAAACAATTACTCCTTTTGTCCTTTATGTGTGCGAAGTCGTTCCCAGACTTGGGAATTCTTTTTCCTGATGAGGAATTTGAATTTGAAAATTCACTTTGGTTTTAGTTTTTGCGTTTCTAAATGGCTCCGTTTGGACAAAATCCTTGAGGCCGTGCTGAGACAAAGGATATTCTGTTAAGAGCCTGTATTCTTATTTGCTAATCATTAACAGTAGTTGAACAGAATGGATTAAGCTATTTTACAACTGGATCTTCACATCTAGCATGGGTTTGTTGATGCTACAAGTACATCGACGTAAGCGCTGGCTGGGCACTACTTGTTGCAGACATGGGTATGATGGGTGGGAATGAACTTGTTAAGCTTTGCGATATCTTATGTGCCTCTGAGGACTGCCCATTAATAATATTAATACATAGGTATTTTCCAGTGCTGTATGCAAGGCGTATCTGGGAACTTTGAAGCTGAAGTCTTTTTTTAACACACAGACCTTTTCAATTTAATCCATTAGCAACTTGGCAAAATAAAGTAATTGTCCAACAGAGGAAGAAGAAAAAAATCCTATTAACATTTGCTACAAATCCAAGTAGTACAGGCAGCACTTAATTAATGGAACAGATTTCTCACTATGCGTTCAAGCTAACACAGCCATTGTTCAGGAGAGATTAGACCCTTAATGTAAGTTAAACTAGACCTCCATCTAAAAATATCTGTCATTTCAGCTATTAAGGTTCTGATGTCTTCTTTGGTGACAGATCTATTTCCCTTCATTTCCTTGGGTTTGTACAATGTGAAGTCTGCGTTGTGTGTAACGCGAGATACCCATAGAGGGATGAAACCCGCCAGTCCCTGGTCCCTCTGCTGCTCCCGGTCACGGAGCCTCTGCAGCCCTCAGACCGCCCAGCACCGGGGCTGGGAACAGAAAACGCTGTTTGGTGGGGATGGTGCCAGCACTGAATCTGTTTGCAGGATGAGGGCAGCCGATCTGATGAGGTAATTCCACCAGAGCAGTTGCTCCAAGCCACTGTGTCCAACCTGGCCTTGAGCACTGCAGGGATGGGGCAGCCACAGCTTCTCTGGGC
>JANRGW010018023.1:0-17260 GCA_024733675.1 Psilopsiagon aymara
CAAACTAGAGGTAGCTAAGAAAAAGACATGCTCTTATGTTAAATGCATATAAGTATTTGGCCTCTTCTATGATGGAAATAATACAACAAGCATTATAGAAAACTTTGTACATTTTTGTATTTTAGTATGCTGGAAATCTTGGTCAAAAAAGTGCAGCGCTTCTCCCAGAAAATTTATCATTAAGACCTCAGAAAAAGAAAGAGCTATTTACGTTTTTATAGGTGGATTTCTATTTAATTTTTAATCTATACAAAACTGAATTAAACGTCCTTTTCTTTTTGCATAAACACAGACAAAAACATACCAAAAATATTAAAGGCATTGTAAAAGGAACACTTTTTCAGGGAAGAGGGAAACAACAACACCACAGGAAGCTAGTACCCACCCAGTGAAAGGTTAAAGGCTTGCCAGTTAAGGAATTTCTATTGTTTATACACACACATATTCCTTTGGCTAGGGCGGTACACTTAAATGGCGCTCTTGCTTCCTCTCTCTGTGCCCAAGCTCTAATAATACAAATAGAAGTAGAGGTAAACATTATTTTAATGCTCATTTCTCATCTCTTGTGAGTCTATAAAATAATCTCAAGATATAGTTTTGGGCTGAAACAGTTTTACACACTCTGCAATAAGTATAGATGAGCTGGACTGCAGGAGAAGTTATATTCAAACATCATTTAACTACAGAAAATACACACTTCCTATCCAGACTGCATACCAATAGACTATTCACTTTAAAGGGAAAATCCCAGCATGCATACATGAGTGATTCTCAGCCTGGATCTTTTCAGTGGACAGTGGACTTGGAAGGCAGCTTCAGACCACATCTTTCTAGTGGCTGCCTTGAGCTGAGGGAAAGAGCGGTTACATATCATGCCTGCAACATGTGGGTCACATTAGCCCCTTGCATTTACACAGCAGTTGCCCCAGTTCCAGATGGGAATAAATCAGTTGTTGTTGCTTCATTGTTTTTAAAAAGAGAATGACACCTGCTGCAGAGCTCCAGGCCACTGACAGGCAGGCCTGACACCAGCATTTTGTTACCACTGTCACAATTACAGTGAGCAATGGGCAGAAAATCATTCAGTATTTCAGCAGGATCGCCTTAGAGCTCTGATTAATATTGAAGCACCTATGTTTGCAGAAGCAACATTTTTATTTGCTTTAAAAATATTTCTGATTACAGTGTAGTCCAGCATTCAGAAGGTTCGGATTTGGTTTGATGTTTGAGAGATTTTGTGTAACTGCATGGAAGCATCTCAGCAGTTCACCCTGTAGTTAAACTGGAACTCCTGAATCAAGACAATTTTCAATGCTTACATCAACCAATTTACTTCAGTATTTATCTCTTAATGGAATACTATGGAAACTGAAAATTTTCTGATGGCAGCTACTGGCTGCAGGTGGTGGAATAGCAGGAGACTGGGCTCAGTACCTGTGTTTCTTCTGTTTCTGGCTCTTACTGTCACAGAGCACACCAACAGTGAAACAAATTGCTACTACAATCTTGAATAATATTTCTGTCTGAAAAAAAATAGTAATCTGAGGTGCAGGTATGGAAACGTACTGGAAGCAGAGTTATTTCCATGGTTTGGGTATGAGCTCCTGGAATTCAAATAAATTGAAGTGAACCCTTCTCAAAATGGTAAATGATCTAAACCTAAGTGCAGGAAACTGTAGACTTTAAGTACTGGTCTGGAAAAAGAATATGAGCTACTGAGGGGAGTGTGGGCCACAGCATAGATTGAGCTGGGCTCTTTCTCACTGGTACCTGTGCAGTAAATCTCTTCTGCTATTAACTGTTTCATACCTTGGGAGTCTTTCCTGGCAAACATCAGGAGTTACAAAAAGTGACCTCAAAGAATCACAATGACAAATTTTCACATCGGTGACAAGATGGTTGCACTTCTAGTCCAGTCATAACACAAAAAGCAAAGAAATTGCTCATTCAAATCAGTGCTGAGATTAGACATGCTATGGATAAAATCCTGGTAATTAGAAAGCAGTGAAACCTAACAGACATCCCAGTGCCAATCATGTCAATGTCTAGTGAGATCTGTGTACATCTAGGAAAGGGCCATTTTAGGAGTATTGCAAGCTGATATATTTATTTTGTAAATGGAAAGGAATTGGTGATCCTAGCTGTATAGGAAGGAGGGAACACGTCAATCCCCAATTGTTTCTGATGAGCAATATTTTTAACCAAAACTCGGAGATGTCATTTCTGATGTAGGGCTACAAGGATCTCCCTCCAAAATTAATGGAATTACACACGCATACTCTGAAGAAATCCTGTTCAATGGATATGTGGAAATAGACTTGGGTATACGCCATCTTCTGTATCAATAGAAAGGTGTCCATTTACATCAGCTGAATTTTGGACTGGAGGTCTGCAAAGCAATTTCTGGCTTGAAAGATGAACCTCTTTAAAAAAGGGTGAATTTACTTATGATGGTTTTTATCTGATTTACTTTCTTGGTACTAGTGAATCTGTCAGAAGAGTTCTCAGAGTACTATCTAAATTAATTTCCCCAGGAACCTTAAGATGATTTCATGTATCCTAAAGCACTGTGCATTACTACTAAAGGAGTAGATAAAGCTATAAACAAAATTCAAATAATTTTGAAAATACCATTATTCATCTTAAAGCTATCACTATTGCACAGGAGAGAATGTTGCTATTGAACTACACATGGCATCATGCAAAGTTTTCATTCTAAAAAGAATCGAACAACTATTAGTGAGTATAAACCAGAACTCTGTGGATCAGCTCTTGATGGAAATATAAAGCAGAGTGAGTTTTGTGCTGAGAAACATTCCATGAATGAGTCCAACATAGTAATTTCATTTGATAAATAAAGGAGATATCTGTCTGTAATTCATAGGGTACTTTGGTTTTGTGAGCATTAAAACCTCACCCAGCTTAAAAGGTTGCATATATTAAGTTCCTGGTCCCTTAGTCAGGCAAAATGAAATATTTTGCTTTTGTCAAGGAAAAGCTTTGCTTTGAAGCCTTCAAGATTGGATTAGAAGGTGGAAATATTGCCCTCTCCTCAGGCAGTAAAAGCCTGGCATTCAGTGAGCCAGTACACTTGTGAAGTACAAGTATCACAGGATTTCTGAGGAAGGAGGAAGCAAAGACATTTTACATCTGCACATTGGCTGGAGTCTGAGACAGGGACACATAGAATCATAGAAGAGTTAGTGTTGGAAAGGGCCTTAAGATCATCTAGTTCCAACCCCCCTGCCATGGGCAGGGACACCTCACACTAAACCATATCACCCAAGGCTATGTCCAACCTGGCCTTGAACACTGCCAGGGATGGAGCATTCACAATTCTCTGGGCAACACATTCCAGTGCCTCACCACCCTTACAGTAAAAGTTCCTCATATCCAATCTAAACTTCCCCTGTTTAAGTTTGAACCCATTACCCTTTGTCCTATCACTACAGTGCCTAATGAAGAGTCCCTCCCCAGCATCCCTATCGGCCCCCTTCAGATATTGAAAGGCTGCTATGAGGTCTCCACGCAGCCTTCTCTTCTCCAGGCTGAAGCACCCCAACTTTCTCATCCTATCTTCATACGGGAGGTGCTCCAGTCCCATGATCATTCTCGTGGCCCTCCTCTGGACTTATTCCAACACTTCCATGTCCTTTCTATGTTGAGGACACCAGAACTGCACACAGTACTCCAAATGAGTTCTCACAAGAGCAGAGTAGAGGGTAGGATAACCTCCCTTGACCGGCTGGTCACATTCCATTTGATGCAGCCCAGGATGGCCAAGGTCTTCATGCTGCAGGATGACTACTGCTCTGAAATACACAAGTTAGTTTACTTTTGTAACTGTCTTGAGCACTGTTTCACAAAAAAACACTTCCATGACTAATAGTATTTCAGATAATAATGTATATTAAAAATAGAACATAGAGAAAAACAATGATCCTATGTTTTTTCCTTCAAATGTTACAAGCAGTTTTAGGCAGTTAATATGGTAATGAGAACAAGACTGCAAAGTAACAGCCTCAAACACATTGTAGTTTTAGTGGAGAAGATAAAATCCGGGCTTGAAGTAAAAGAAAAGCTTCAGTGTTACCTGAAGCACGGCTACCTTCCTTCCATCACCAGTTTTGAAAACACTATAGGATTTCCCCCTCTGCTCCCCAGAGTTGCCTACTCCAGGTAATTATGTTCATATTGAAATTCAGTTGTAGTAGGGAAAATCTTCAAAGCTGCAAAAGGCCTCTGGCATGATTGTGCTATTTTAAAAGCTTTTTCTTGTTGATTGAGGTATGAAATGCCAAGTCTGCTGTGATCTGATTTTCTCCACAACTTTTCAGTAAATCGTTCCTGTTCCACAATAGCTACTTATCAGGATAGGAACTGTACATCAACCCTTTTTTCCAGTGGTTTTCCAAAGCCATTGAGTGCACAAACCAGAATGCATTTCTATCCCCAAAAGGTTTAAATGGAAGGGATAATAAATAAAAACAATTCTCGAGTTTTATATAAAAGTGGTTACTTAAAAGCATCACAACATGATTTTTTGTTTAGTAGGTATTACAGACCAGATTTAAACTATGTTATAATCAATGGAAATCTTTCCTTTGGGCTTAAATCAGCTTTGTATCAAGAAACATGCACAGATTCCCTCCTCTCCATTCCTAGTACATCAGAAATCTCTCAGGCAAAAAGTATGAGCCCTGTTACACCAGTTGCTATAGCTTCCCAGTTTAAAGAAAGGAGATGGAAGTATCACAACTCAAGCACTACGGTGCTGTAAGATCACAGAATCCTACTGCTGGGAAAAGGGCACACAAATGGAAAAAATGCGTATATCCCACATGCACAGACAGTTTTACAAGAGCTGCTATCAGGCTGTAAAAGCAAGCAGCCGAAACTGTCCATGACAGAACTTGGCATGCTTGCGCATCCTCATAGTGGGCTTTCTCACCTCTGTGTGACCATATTCACAGTGCTTATCTAAGTAGGGCCAACTCTATCCACACATCTCACAAGTCTCCACCTACTTCTCCCTGTGCTTCCAGATCAAGGCTTTGACCCAGGCAGCTCACGTCTGCCTGCACCTCCTGGTGTGCACAATTACTGCAGGACCAATGCCTACACAGCCAGGTTACCCTCACAAGGCTCACTTATGCAGACACCACTTTAACCAGCCTGGCAGCTCTTTCACTTTGATGCATGGCGAGCTCTAGGTTTAGCCCAGCAGACAAGAAAAAAGCAGTTATACAAAATGCCCTGACCCCTCAAGTCAGCTGTCATCTGTTCTGACTTTATCTCTTACATCTAGATATCCTCTTCCCACGTAACCTCCCACTGCCAAACACTTGTTTGCACTACCTCCCTGCTGTCAAGACTTCCTCTACAGCATCCTGATCAGAAAACCCTGAAGCACTAATTCCTCCACACCTTCCTCTGTGAGGATGAAATTACTGGACTTCACTTTGTGGTAGAACACATGATGAATGGCCAAGCCTGAGACCAGAAGACCTTTGTCTCTATTTGTTGCCTGTGTACCAGGAAAAGAGCAGTTGCATTCCACACTCATCTAGGAGGAAAGCTTCCCAGACTCCACTCTAAATTCCAAAACCAAAACACAGCTAAGTAAGTGTAATACCTATTCTGTGTTCCCCTTACATGTTCAGCCACTGCTTACACCTTTTTATCTTATATCTGAAATTTCAAATGTTTCTTCTCAGTCTTTACTGTATCACTCCTCATAAACATGTAAATAGCAGCAACAGGGCAATACAGGTTTAAAATGAGATTTTTTTTCCCCTCTAAAAGAAACTGTAATATGGAAATGAGTTTGCAATGTACAGAATGTGACGGGTCATTTTGTGCCAGAAATGATCACATTATGTTCATTAACTACAGGACAATGATGCCTTAAGGTTAGTACCCAAGGTCTAGGAGTTTAGAATTTAGGTGACAGCGAATATGTGAGCCATGAAAAAGACCACACTCTGTTAAGCACTGTTTAGCATGCTGCCTGTGTCTGTATGGCAGGAATGATGGCATTATGTCCAAATCCTGTGATAACATCCAATCTGAAATTGAAATCTGACATTTAAGTGATAAGACAGTGATGAAAGTTATAGACTGCATGATGCATCTACAACCTCAGTCTTAAACTCTGAGCTGATGGGAGAGGGACTTGAATGCTAAGGAAACAAGGAGGTTATCTATCACTTTTATATCCTACGTTCATGACACACTGGGAAGATACTACACCTGAACAAATAATATAGAATGTCCTGATCACTGAATACTTTGTGATTGAAAAGAGTGAGTGTAATACATTCACAGAGATAAAGGCCACAAAAAGCAGAAATGAATTGATCCAGTATTACACACTCTATCTTAAAGGTCATTAAGACTCATCTACCTAGTCTTGTACTGGAACAAGTATCTTGTACCTTTTATTTTCTACAAAATAGTACACTTTCAAAAAGGTGACGTGAACACCAGGATGATGGGGAAAAAGGTCTCTGAGGGTTTAGTTATGTTGTAATATAGAGGTCCTAGTTCAAATTCTAGTTCAAATTTGCTGTCTCCACTAGTGTAATTTTAACTTCAGGCTACAAGATCAGGTCACATGCATGTCTAGACCTCATTGCCCTCCCTCCTTGAAGGAACTTCTGCACTGTAAACCTGTCACATCTTGATTCTCATTGCTGATAAAAGAAACTGAGATACTTAAGTCTTGTTTCAACACCAGATTTCCAAGCTCTCGAAAAACAACCACTCTCACTTCCTCTTTAAGTTTTCCAAAATCCTTTTGAAATGGACACCAGAAGACTAGCAATCTCACTGGGCCAGACATGGCATAGGTCACAAACTAATACCTAATCAGTAAATTAGTCATGAGTATCATTTATGTTTTTCCATTCCTAAAGTAAAAACACCTCCTGCTTCTTTTATATCCTCTCCTCCTCCCTCAACTACTTTGAAAGCATTTTAGTTTCTGAATTCCAGTGAGTTTTTGAGGACTGGTACTGTACTCCATTCCACCAAAGTCTAATTATATATAATCTATAACTCACTAAAATCAGAATAAACACCCAATTTTCAATAGTGCTAAGACACCACAAGTTTGACATCTGTGTTTTTTAGGCACTTTCACATCTTTCACTTTTTGCTATAACAGAACAAGCTTTGTTCTTTATCAGCCAGTTGTGTTATTCTGGACTTAGAGTCCTATCAGTGAACTGTGCCAGGTGCTACGAAAGCTCACAAGCTTTTCTGATCACACTTGAGGACACTATTCTTCTGGACCACAAATTCAAAAGCTTTTTCCTGAATATTACACTGGAAAAAAAAAAAAAAAAAAAGCTATTTTTATGCCACAAGCTGGAATGTTCTGCATGACAGCATTAACTACTGTATGTAATAAAGAACTTTATAATCTCTATTGTGATATCACACATAACACTCATTACGTTTCAAAATAAGGTCTTAGTCCTCACAGTAGTATTTTGCAGCTCTATAAATCTTGATGTTGACATCAGCAGCAATGGGCTTGACTGAGGCCTTATTTGTACGGATACAGAATATGACTGAAATTAAAAGAAAAATGAGTAAAAGAAAAATGGAAAACAGCACACTGGGGTGGATATTTTCACATTAGTATGTGGAATTAAAATCAGACGGATCTTTGGTTATTCCCTTTTGGTGATATGCATCAAATTTTGCCACATATCTGGATTTGGAATATTGGTCTGAATAAACAGCAAAGAATTTAGATAATAATGTGAAGGTTTTAAGTTGAATTATACCATTGAAGAGTTAATTTTCCCATTAATTTTAATCATCTGCATAAAGCATAGTCTGGAACCTCTTGAATCAGAAAAATTAGAGTGGCTGTATTTTCATGGTTTGCTACGTTTCCCATGTCTAGCTCATCCCCCCTCTTTTCATACATGAATACCACCTCTGTTCTGTTGGGGGTATTTCTGTGTGAAAGTTGCCTGTAGCAAACTGTCCTTTTCAAAAATCCCCCTCATGAGCCTAAAAACTGAAACTGGCACACGCCATACAACAGAAAGGAAAAAAGACATAAGATTAGTGAGAAGCGAGAGTTTGGAGAAGCAGCTGAACCCCCTCCAGACCAAAAGCTCTTTCCTATTTTCTACTGACTTTGTTAAGCAGGACAAAGTAATTCAGATATAAGAGCTCATTTATAATGTCATCCTCCAGATCAGTCTCAGACACACAGTGCAAAGCAAAAGCATTCTTCCCTTCAATGAATCATGCTGTGAGCTTTGAATATGGAATGTGAATGAGTTTGTTGCTGAGGAAGAGCAATGGGGAGGAGCCTGAAGTGCCAACAAATGGAGAAGTAGGTATGAAAAATGAGGCTGTTTTCAAGCCAGGTGAGTGGAGGATGAATGGTCAGCAGGATGAGAATGACAAAAGTGAGAAATCACTTGGCAAAGAGGTGGCTTTGTTTTCTACAAAAAGCCAAGATGAATATCTAAAGAGCAATCTACTATCTCTTCTCCCCAACAGTCACACACTAGGTGGGCTGAAATTACTGAGTTGCAGAAAATTATATCTGAGGCCAATATTACTATGGGGAGAGGGTATAACTGCTGCTATTTTGGGCTAGTCAAGGTGAAACTCTCTGATGGGCAGGCATCTCAAGGGCTTGGAGGCCTAGCAGTTTCTGAAAATAGGATCCATTTAACACATCCTAGTCAGAGCACCAAAACAATGAGGCTTTGTTGCTGCTGTCAGACAGAAACAATCAGTCAGGGATGAAGTACAAACATGAAAAAACAAATCTCTTATTTCTGCCAATAAAGTTATTTTTAGGTGCAGAATTCAACAGAAGTGTCATACATCCAGGTTATAGTAGATGAGTGCATGTACACAGGTAGCCACTCTCATCGTGGAGGAATTTCCTCCTAACTTCACTAAGAGCAGAATTGGACACTGAAGGCTAATTCCATGGCCTGAATTCTTCCCATTCTCCAAGCAGCTGCGTTGATTTGACCTGTAAAATACAGTGCTGCTGGAGGTGAGAAATGATATCGTTATCTGGCCCCAAGGATTTTGTGAACCCATCTCACTCTGAAAGAACAAAAGATGCAAATATCTTCTGAGTTCTGACCATACAACTGACCCTCATAAAGCTGTCAGTGTAGAAGATTGACAGACAGTGGCTGAAAGGCCATAAAATCAATACATAGAAAGTCAGCTAACTGCCCTTTGGCTCAAAATGAGAGAGAAAGGTACACATCCCTGACAGTTTCTAGGTAACAGCTTCTCTGCTGCTTTGAAAGGCCAGAGAGGTGTCTTTGTTTTTCCACATCCAACTTATTTTTACTATCAGTCTGATCTGCAGACACTGTAATAAGAACAGCTCTTAAACCTGGAGATAAACACTCTCTTCTGGATGATTCACAAGTAAGGAATGAGAGGTGTTATCCAATCCTCAAGCTTTCTGGATGGGCCAGAAGCATAGCTCCTCTGTGCAAATACAAAGGGAGCTGAGCCCAGGTGCTTGTGGCTGAAAACAAGCTGTGCAGCTCCAGGTGGCAGGAGCAAAACCATACAGGCTGCAAACACAGCCTGAATGAGCCCCGAAGGGCAGCAGTCCTTTGGAGAAGACAGATGTTTATTCACTTCCTACACACAGCCATGGGTGCTTTCAGGACTTTGCCCAGACCCTTCCAAGGAACAAACACAGCTGTATAGCACTTTTCTAGTTGGCAGTCTCTGTACTGGGAAACGTCAGCGGAAGGAAGCCCACACTCCATCTTATGGGTGTTTTCAGTCTGGACCAGGACTGGTTTTTTGCATGATGACCAAAACACCCTGGGCAGGATTACCCTGGAAAATGTGTCTTTTCTTCTCCTGCATGAGATGCCAGCCTAAGCATAGAAAAATGAACAGTTGCACTGCATGTAAGGGGGCAAAAGTGAAAGACCCACGGAGAGAATAATAAAAGATGACATAACTTACTATACTGTCAGAAATCCTAGCAGTTCAGTTTAGGTTACACGCACACTTGTAATGCAAAGGACATTTACTCCAGTGCCCTTTTCCCAGCAATCTCCCTGCCTCCAAGCCCCAGTAGCCTAATTCCTTTTACCTGGGAAGATCCTAACATATGGCCTCTCACAGAACATTTTTCACATTTTCAGGATCCAGCAGCTTACCTGGGCACACAAATTATTCCTCTGCAGTGTTTCCAGTGTTCTTGAGGGGTTATGAACTATAAGTGTGAAAATGTGGTGCTCTAGAAGCAGATACACTATAGAGAAGCTTGAAAACAAAAATCCAAGTAGTGTTGCAGCAAAAAAGGAACAAAACAACCAGAAATGGCCAGGTCTCACATTCAGCTGGCAGTGAAAACACACTGAAAACTACCACAGGTTGATCTGTTAACTTGGTAGTGAGCTCAGGAGTGTCCATTTGTGCTTGCTTCCCTCAAACACATAGTCAAAGGAGTAACAGCAAAATTAACAACAGTAAGAGTGCAGTGGCAACAAATTTTTTTTTTAACTTTCAATTGTAAAAAAATTAAAATTAAAAATCATTCAGCAAAAAGAAATCATAATTCATATTATCTCCACTGATCCACAGTTCAACATACTTGTGGCTTTCACATACCTCTGACAACTGCTGAGCAAAAAAGTATGTCTGTGAGTACTCCATTGTATTCTCAACCAATGTGTGGCCTACCACAATGTACATCCAGCTTTGTTGCAAAGCATTCCTTCAGTTTTCACATGCTTATATTACAGCAGTGTATAATACAGATTGATTTGCATAGGACATTCACATCAAATTATATGCAACATGAAACAGATAGGGAGGTTTTTGCTTTAAGCATTAGAGTACTAGTATGTAGAAGTTTGGAGTCACATCATTTGAGAAGGAACATCCATAAGAGTACCAGCATGAAAGAGTGAATGAGCAGAGGGAGAACACTCCTCACAAAACTGAAAGGCTCCATGCTGAGGTGATTTGCATTGAAGAGTAAAATACCCAACCTTATTATTATTTTAGATGAAAGGTTTTTGCAAGCTTTTCCCTATGAGTTTTTTATAAACTGGCAAAAACATTCTGTGCCCCTGAGGTTTCTCAGGGAATGCCATGTGAAATTTTTCAACTTATGTATCATTAAACATGCACACATATATGCACATGCACTTGTATGTGCATATATGTACATACCTTTAGAAAACAGGCTTCAGCTTACACCATTTCTGAATTTTCACATAGATTTTGGACATTGTGAAGGGAAACATAACCCTGCTTTTTTTAATGCCACACAGATATTTTCACGGAATAATAGTTCTTAACAAACTTACCCAACTGCGACATGATAGCTCCATCATATTTGCTGTTTGACTAAAACCATACACACTTGAAAGAGGAGCAGTTCATTATCACCAAAACCTACATTACCACAGTAAAAGATAAAACCATGTTGGTCAGAAATTTTTACTTTTGTTTGCCTTTGAACTTAACCACTAAGTAATTTCCAAAGCAATGAAGGGGTTCTTTCAGTTACATTAATATATGGGTTGGGTTTTGATACATTAATATACAATTTAATTTTGTAGCAGTTTTCATATAAACCATCTTCTGAAATGTCTTTCTGCATTAAATAATGCATGGCAATATTTTAAACAAGTTTCAAGTGGTTCATTTTGAATTCAGCCATGTATTCTCGAGTGATCAAGGTCAGAGCCTTCATCTAAACACAAGACCTGAACATACTTTTAAAAAGGTGTTTTGAGATAATTGCTGCACAAAGTCCACAGAAGGTGTAATCAGGGAGGGTTAGTAGGGTAGTGGCTTTTTTCTTTTAGGCTTTCAGAAGTACTTATGCTACATCTCAAAAGATATAACATTGCAGAACTGAAGATAGCAGGGATCATTAGAACATCTAGCCTGACTCCCAACACTATCCAAATTTCTGGATGCTACAGGTATGCATGTGTTCTCCAAAAGACAAATAACGGAGCACCTGCAGAAAGCAGGAAAGAAGTATCCTCTCCATCTGATGGCTCTCTGAGCCTGTTTAGCAGATCTGTGCAGGTGACCCAACAGCTGAACCTCTCTGCCCATGTAAAGATGGAACATCCTGACCCTGGAGAGAAATTTTCTTGCTGCCCTCAGCTTTGCTGATTACCATGCCTGATGGAATAGTCATGGAATGGTCATCAGGCATCTTGGAGGGTGCTTGGCATCAGCAGCAAGCTGCTTCAATCAATATTCTGCCTACAAGCACTGAAAAAATTCCATGTGTTTTTCAGTGAGGTCAAAAAGCATTGCTACTATTAGCTTCCCTACTGTGTTCAGGTGCCTGCATACACTAATGAATTTCCCTCCCAGTCTCCAAACAAGCCAGCAGATGAAGCTGGAGTCTTCATCCTCCCTTCAGATCTGGCACTTGACATTGGCAAAGTAATAATTTTTTTAGGGCCGCTGTTGGTCAAACAGGAAAACAGCCACAGCCCAATTCCCTACTTTATCAGGCTCCTGCTGAGGAACAGGGCAAGGAAGGATCCTGACATAAGGGTAACTGCACCTCCCTGTGCCTTGGCTGTAGCATGCGCAACACTCCAGCACTGCTCCTTTTGCCCAGACACACTGCTAGCAGATGTAGGACTTCCCAGTCCTGGGAGGAAAGATAAACAAGAGCCTCCCTTGCATGGCATGGCAAGAGGCCAGGAAGAGGCACAGGGACTCACACCTAAACCAAGTCTGGGAACTGGGGAGGGAGGTTATTCTCAAACTGACATCAAAATGGCCCCAGGGAATACCACATCAAAGGCAGTAGCCAAACCAGGGCTGTCAGGGTAACTGTGAAACACGGCAAGGCTTGAGGGGGTCTGACCAAGGAGTGTATTTTCACCTACGCAAAGAGGTGAAACTAGAGCAGCCATGTCTGCAGCTGCTGCCCCAGCAAAACCAGCTGTAACACAAGAGGATGTGGTCCTGCTGGGGTGCCACAGCTCTGTCGCTCACCTCTGCCTTGGGACTGGGTGTCTGCCTGTAGAGAGCCTTCAGCAACCCCATGCCAAAGGGGATCAGCATTAATTCAACAGCACACAACTGGTTTGATTTCAACAGTTTTCTTCCTTTTAACACATCCCAGGGGAATGTGGCCTTGTTTCAGAGAACGCTTTGCTTATTTAAGCTCTTCCTGGACAGGAAACTTCTAACTAAGCACTTGTAAACTTGTTTTCTTGCCTAGGTACATTTGTACTTCAAACCCAGCTAAAGAGAATAGTAGGTTAAGTATAGTCTTAAGATTTAACAACTGAACTCCACCCAACTGCTTTTATTTTACTAAGATATTCAGACCTTATATATCCCATGGTCTCTGTGTAGACTTCTCTCATCAATATTTTAATACACACAGAACAAAGAAAAAGCAAACAAAAAAACCCCCCATAACTGGAGACAAGAATCTCAGGGTGTAAGTAGAGAAAACCACTTAATTTTAGATAAGTGCTTGGCACAGTGCGCTGATCTGCTGTTCAGTAATATTTACTCATGCTGAGAGTATTTTACTCACCATTAGCCCCTACATTTCAAACATCTCTCCTTACAAGGCATCATGAGAATAGAGGTAGCAGAGCTGGGCCTTCATGATTTATCCACCATCCTCATAGAGCCACTGCAAAAACCTGCACAAACTCCATTGTTCCCCTTATGTAGCCATGGCAGGGACTGATCAAAAGTGATACATCGGCGCAATTAATGTGCCCATCTGCACCTGTGAACAATTAATTAGGCTGGGGGCATAGCTGACCTGAGCAGAAGCTTGCAGCTCTTGCATGCCACAGATAATAATCCTGGGTTTCTAACCAGGGCAGCAATGGATGAAAATACTGGCATGTTTACTTATTTGTGCTTTGATTCCCCTGAATATGTCCTTAATTACAGCTTCTCCCCCTATTGTTTGTTGGGGGTTTTATTTTCTCCCAGATGCTGGCAGGATGCAGAGCTGGCCCATTGACTCTGACGGAGGTGTCTCAATTGTTGAAGTCTAGGGATTCTCATCTGTCCTGGACACGTGAGACTTGAAGACAATGCCGATTATTCAGATGCCTCAGCAGTAACAGTTGTATATAAGGCTGACGAAAGGCTCAAATTAATTTGTATGAATTAGAAATCTTGATATTCTATGGTAAAAAGTAGTGTCAGAGTGAAAACCCCTGCATATTCATTGTCAGTCATGCCACTGTATTTATTCTACTAATGCATTTTTCAGATGTGCCAGGTAACACAACCAACACCCTTCTATTCAGCAAAGTTTCCTGAAGGATTAATTGCATTTTGCAATCAGCCCCTGCCCTGCCAGGCTTCTGACTTGCTCCATAGGTCTCAGCCCATGACAGGTGATAGAAGAACATAGAGGAAAAAATAAGTGATAACCCCAGATCAGAATAGTGTAGAATAATCTAAGTTGGCTAAACCCAGCTCAGGGTTTAGTAATCACCTAACACTGACAGCAAAGCAAGTCAGCTAGTTGGCACTATGCCCTCCAGCTGGGACTTCACAAGCTCATTTGCACCCACTTCTCTAACTTGTTTGCTTCATTCCCACTTCCCTAGTGCTGTAGTAAACCCTGCACTACATCTTCAAATAAAGACTGCATAGCCTAAAATACCAACAAAACATCACAGCCTTACTGCTCCTACCACAAGGTCAATTTGCAAGCTTGCCCATTCAAAGGAGCAGAGCAGCTCTGTCATAGCTTCAAGGGAAATTAATAAAAGACTCTTAGCCGTGTAAATTGTTACAATATCATCATCAAACCCAGTGAAAGAAGAAAGCAAAGCAATGAACAGCATCAAGGTTAGGAAGTCAGCATTCAGGCATTAAACACACAAGGCAATATACTCACCTGGGTGAAGCTTAAAAATGTCACAGATAACAAACAGCAGGCAGCAAATCAGTCCTTCAGATTGCAGGAGAAACTTTTGAAAAGCAGTCATTAATTTGGCTACTGTGATGAATTCCTCTGTGAAGAAAGCAACAACTAACTTCACTGCTTCACAGATTCATTGCCCAGGAGGCCCTGAAGAACACTGTGATAATTTAACCTGTCTTCCTGCATAAGACTCTAGCTACCAGCAATCTTTTATAACACTGTCATCTGGCAGTAAAGGGGTGGTTTTGATGAGATATCTTTCATACCCTTGTGTGCAGCTGTTGCCTCACTCCACTTGAGGAACCTCCTCTCAACTTCCCACACAGGCAATGGAGAGAGAAAGCCCTGCTGCAGAGCCTCTGCAAATGGCCCCCTTTTGCTTTCCTTACATACTCAGAAAAATACAGAAATGTCACACCAAAAGACACAGCAGGGCAAAACTGCACTGCATGCTCTCTCTACACATCCTGTACAAGGCCTGTTACGCAAATGGCTGAGCAGATTACTGCTGGGCAGGTGCTCAGCCACATTACGTAGTACCATAGATGACCCTCACATTGGATATGCAGCCCTAGATATGTAGCCTAGTGCACACACAAGTGCAGGACTTGGGGTAGTCTGGATCTCTTAGTGGTTATCCAACCCCCAGGTAAGGCTAGGTCAGTCTTTTTTTTCTTTCTCCCTTCTCATTCTCCATATGGTTGAAGCAGTAACTGCTGACACACAACTTCTGCTCCCCAGACATGTTTTCAGTGCATTGGACTCTAAGCTATTCTAGTTAGCTTGAAAACATAAGAAAGGCTGTTACTCACTGAAGCAATCCATCAAGTCCTTGAATAAATCTCCCTTATATAAGACTTGTGCAATTGAAAATATCAAATTCCCTTTTTTTCAGCTTTACTCAGAAGCTCTATTTGTCATTACTGAGTGTAAAGACACTGGAAATATGCATTATATGTGACTGTTGACAGCATAAAGGAATTAAAAACATTGCTGTTTGAGAATAATTCCATGCATCCTGACAATTAACGGCTGTACTGGATCCTAAGATTTTCTCATCTTTTAGACTGGGATCTACTGAACATCAGTATTTCATGCCACATTTTAAGTCTCCCTCAAGCGTTTTCTCCCTTAACCACTTGATTTTTGCCCTGATGAAATTGCCTCTTTTGCTCTCTACCTGTGCTCTTTGGCTAAGAGTTTTCTGACTCTCAGTTAAACTTCCTCTCTCTTCCATAGATCACATTTGTCTTACTCTCTCAGTACTCCAACTAAACGGCATAACAAAGGCAAATTCAGGGCAATTGCCATCTGCCTGTATCTAGTTTTGTTGGATGCTACTCTTATTGCAGGCTTCAAGGGGAGCTTGTGGGTACAAAAACTCATTGGTTTTCTTCATTTATCACTTCAATTACTAAAAAATATTACCTCACCTGGCAAACCTGATCTACACTCTAAGTTCATCCTAGCTAAAACGATCACATACACTAAGCTGTCATAAATGATAGAGTACTGTATGGTTTTGCCTTGGGTTTGATACTGAAAAACAATCACACATACCAGGCATTTCCCTACAGTTCTGCCAATTGGTATTTGTCCTATCACAGTGCAATTCGGTGACACAAGTTTAAATTCTCTTAGTCACTAAGTATAAGGCAATGTCATAAAACTTGTGTCATGGCAGTATTAATGAAGAGATTCATCTTTTGGTGACTGCAAAACTCAACTTGGCCTGGGCTGTATACAAGCAACTAGTACCACCATAATTCATCACTCAAAACTAAGATATATGTATAAAATGCTGTCATGGTTTAAGCCCAGCTGGTAACTCAGAACCACACAGCTGCTCACTTATTCCTCTCCTTCTTCCCCCCCTCCCTGAGGGACGGGGAGGAGAATCGAAAGAATGTAATTCCCATGGGCTGAGATAAGAACACTCCAGCAGCTAAGGTATAACACAAACCGCTGCTGCTACCACCAATAATGACAAAGGAAATAACAAGGGAAGAGAATACAACCACTCAACACCTGCTGATCGATACCCAGCCCTACCTGAGCAGTGATCTCACCCTTCTGGATAACTGTCCCCAGTTTATATAGTGGGCATGATGTGCTGTAGTATAGAATACCTCTTTGGTCAGTTTGGGTCAGGTGTCCTGTCTCTGCTTCCTCCCGGCTTCCCCTCCTCACTGGCAAAGCATGAGACTCAGAAAGTCCTTGGTCAGACTAAACATTACTGAGCAGCAACTAAACATGTTGGTGTTATCAGCACTGTTCCCAGGCTGAAAGTCAAAAACACAGCACTGCACCAGCTACTAAGGAGGAGAAAAATGACTG
>JANRGW010018023.1:17378-32601 GCA_024733675.1 Psilopsiagon aymara
CCCAGGCTGAAAGTCAAAAACACAGCACTGCACCAGCTACTAAGGAGGAGAAAAATGACTGCTACTGCAACCCAGGAAAAATGCTAGAAGAAGCTACGTTTAGAAAGAAAATGGATTACACAAAGGGAAGCAAAAATAAAATCTTATTTCCTGTGCAGTGCTGACTCACTGTTCACTGCAAGTTCCAATTTAAGTTTAATTTCTGCTTGAGTAATTTCTTGGGGAGCATCTCCCATGTCATCTTTCTAATTTCTAATATGATTCAAGTCCGCATTGTAGCTTTTTCTATTATTTTTTTTTTGGCACACACAGGATATGTCTCTCTCTTCCCTCAACATTTCTACACACATACCATAAAAACAGAAATGTAATTATGTTTTAGATGGCTATCACTTGTTAAATTTGGTTTGAAAGGTCAGTGGAAAGGGACTCACAGACACAGAACATGAGAGCATGTCACATTTCCATGGAAAACCAGCCTTAAAATTTGAAGAATTATGAAGAAATAAAAGCTGCACTTTTGCTCACAACAATGCACTAATATGAAACACCAGAGACTGCTGAATATAAAATAATTATCTATATCTTATTTATGTCTTATCTATATCTGTTGGTCCTGACCCTGGGTGCTGTAAATCCTCAGAGCTCCTCTGACGTCATTGGATTTGCATTCATCAATACCCTTTAATTTCATGTTTCTAAGGGGATGTGTCAGTTAAGGAGATAAGACTGTACCGCTAGACTGACACACATGAGTATGCATGTGCACCTGCACACTCAGAGCATTCACTGGGAAATACCACATCAATTTCCATCCTAAAGGACAGAGATTTGCACCCAAGTCAAGGCCAAAGCGGTACCAAACTGGTGAAGTTACCCAGGGAAAGAATGGGAGTGCAACCCATTTATTTTTCTCGCTCTCCTTCACAAGCTTACAAAAATGGCTTTCCGAGAGACCACTTCAAAGTCACCTCCACCCATCTGAAACTTGGCTGAGGATCTCAGTTTTCCTTTATTACTGCGCAACTCTATTAAAGCTCCCAGTGGAACCGATGAGTGAATGTCCCAGCCAATTGTACTTTTTATATTAGAAGAGAAAAGTACACACTAGTCTGTTGAAAATAATTTTTAAGAATTTTAATCATAGCAAATGTGGCTGAACAGGTCTCATAAAATCAGCACTTCCACATATACAAAGGACAAGACTCCAGATACTGGCCTACAAAAATATCATGTGTTGAAACAAAAGGGTAAGGAGGGCGATTAGAAACTTAGAAATTTTTGAGATGTCTTCTAGGACAGACACAGCAAGAAAAGAATACTTTTTCAGACATTCATATTTATCAACAGCACTTTGATTTCACGTTTACAAAGTCAATATTTGGCAAAGTTTTGACATGGCAGCCCAGCAGCTCATGTATCTATAGCCCTTCACAAGAAGGGGGAAGCTGTCTAAAACCAAGTTGCACGTGCTCTTGCTTCTGAAACATGTCAAGGTCTTCAGTTCACAGCTACTGAACAGTGCCAGCCTGCTTGTTTAGCTAGAATATAATTAACAAGGGTTGGGGAGGGAGCATAGGGAATGCAAGGGACCATGTAAAACAGAGTGTAAAATAAGGAGCAGAGATGGTGGTAGAGCTGTAGGAAAGCCATGTATTACCTGTGTGCCCGAGGCTAGACTCAACCTTCCAGCTTCTGGTTCAACTGTTCTTAAAATAGGAGCCAAACCTTAATTCAGCTCTTGTTTTAATTAATGTACAAAGTACATGGATACATGCAGACAACTTTAAGGTTGGCGCTGAAATAGAGAACTAGCTCTCACTTCAAAGCTGTGCTGAAGACATATCAGCTGACATGAAGATTTTTCAGTTATTTCATTTGCTTTTTTATTTTAACACCTGTCAAATTTTATTTGCCTTCACAAAAAAAAAATACCCAAACCTCCCCATTCAGCATCCCAACTCCTTCCTGTCTACCTTAGAAATACAAAAACCTTTGTTCATAGGGATAGCACAAAGAGGCCCTGTGGGATAGGCTTTTTTAGATCTGCTTTAGGTTATAGCTCACTTGCAATGCCTTTGGAGCAATTAGGGAGACTGTAGCTGAAGTAATCTGAACTGGTATAAACGGCAAGTAACTCAAAATGCACATCAGGAAGCTGAGAAGCAGCTCCCCCAGAGAATACATGCGTGTGCACAGTCAGTCCTGCCCTCTGTTCTCTGCAGCCCTGTGCCGTACCAGACCACTGCTCTCTAATCACCGACTACATCAGGGAGAATGCCGCGTTGCAAGGACTGCCACTGCTTCCTCTTCACTTTCCAGCAACCACATCTGGTGACTGTCAGGACTTAAAAATATTTTTCTTCTCGTAGGTCCCCTGCTTAGCAAGGTTTATTCTCCAAATCAGGAAGCCTACTGGGATCCATTTGGAGCATAGTTGAAATTCGGGGGCACATCTCCTTTCTCCTGCCAGAGCTTGAATAGCTACAGAACAGATGGCATAAACGTGTCCTGACAGAAGAGCAGCTTTACTCTTTATTTTTCCTAGTGTCTGTTTTTGTTTTTCCAAAACAATTATAAGGAAAATGAGGGTGAGGGAGGAGGAGGGAGAGTGAGAAACACTTTTTAGAGCCTACTGTAAGAGAGTATCTGAGCAGCACACTTACCCTTAGCACAGCAACAGACGCAGCACCCTGCCACAAGGCAGCCTGCCTCAGGGCTGCCTTTCTCATTCAGAGCTGACTAGAAAGGCAGGCTCTCCAGGGTGTGGGATAATGGGTGGCCAGGAAAGGTCAACATTTGTGACAACTTAAAAAGCTGTTTCTCTTTAAAGACGTACCTACAGCAGAGGGCCCATTCTCTGAACAGTGATGTTAGTTGGACATTCCAACAGGGAGAGTATTCTCATTAAGTCCTTATGCAGCTATTGTTTCAAGAGAGATTTGTGCTGGGTTGCCTCCATGCTTCACCATGTTCAACATTTGCCTCAAGACATCTCCCCTTTGGCCGCCAAGAAAGTACAGCAGGGGTGGACTGTGCCAGGATGATTTAACCAAATTCCCATCTTCCTTTGGCAAAAGTTGGGTCACTGAACCAAGCAAGGAATCATCAGTCTCTTAAGGAGATGGACAATTTGCCCACAAAATCACTAAACAACTCCTTATCAAAGGCTGCTTGCTTTAGATCTATAAAATGAGGGCTGCCACTGCATATAGGAAATATGACAGAGGTCCTCAGAGGCAGGGTTCACTGATGGCTTCAAATGAGGCATAAGACTCAAGTTTGATCTCTGCAAACTGACAGTCACAACTAATTCCACATATAGTGCTCTGTGTGCTCAACACCCAGGAAGTCCAGGCTGTGCACATTTCAGCCGGCATTTTAAACTCAATAGGCAGCACGTGCCATTTCATTAAGAATTTGGTACTATTGCAGTTTTCAGCTGTTAGGAGGTTTATGGGGTATTACAAAGCAGAAGCACTTACACACATTTTGAAACTCAGCAGACATAATCCAAGGCATGGATACAGGATTCTTCTACCTTATCCCCCTTCCTCACCAAAAGAAGTGGAATCACAAAATTAATGTCACTGATACACTGATACACTGGAAAAAGAAAAAAAAAAAAAGAAAAAAGGAAAAGAAAATAAAAAATACTGTTCATGAATTATCTTACCTTAAAAGTCAAACTGTGCAAATGATTTCTAGGCTCTGATTTGTTCTCTCTTGCTTTGCTGTTGATTTAAAGAAAATGCCAGGTCTATATTAAAGAAACAATAATACAAAATACTCATTTAGAGAGGACCTATGGTAATAAGAGGCAGAGAGGTATTGCAAATAATACTCTGCAGGGAGCCCTGGAGATGTTCCTGGTTTTGGGGGAACTTGTTACCCTTTTCATCACTGGAAATGCAGTAGAAATTTGCAGTTGTTTATATATACAAACTTTATATATACAAACTTGCAGGGCAACAGGCTGGCCAAACAGGCTGAAGGAAAGGAAACAGCAGATGGCATGCTCATAAGGAAGCAGTCCAAAATGCTTTTTAGACTTCTTATAAAGGACAAAAGAAAGAACCTAAACCCAAAGGCGTCAGGCATCAGCAATAGTAAACACAGAGTATCTAGGGTATTAAAAAATACCCTCATTTATCCACTACTCCTGACAACATTTCTCTCCATCCCAGGGGTTTGCTGGAGCATGCTTGTTCTGACTGGATGGCTGCCAGAAGACATTCAGTGTTGCAGTGGTTTGTTTATCACAAAACTACGCTTCTTGCTGGTAACATTTTACAACTCTTATCACACTGTTCAATCCAGCTGCAACTGTCCAAATCTTGTCTTCTCTCAACCAGAGGAGGTCAGAAAGAAAAAGAAAGCTCACTCTATGTATCCATTTCAGTTAGCCAGTTTAGCAAATTCAATTATTAAGCAGGAATTCAGTTTTATCAACCTGTAGGTTTAGGAAATCCCCCAGCTTTTCAGCACAGCAGGAAAGAAGCTATTAGGATCCAATTTATTTCTCCTGATTTTATAAATCATCATCAGTCTGGATTCCTAGGGTGGGCTTTGGTGGGGGTTTGAACTGCAACCTTTTTTGTTGGCTTTATTTTTTTATCCCACCAAGATTAAAGAATTCTTACCTATGTACAATGAGCAATTAGAAACGGGAGTTACAGAAATGCAGGTTTCTACACTCCAGTGCTTGAAAACAGCAGCCTGTTTAGGGTGTTACAGGGCCTGTCTTAGACAATATGCTTTCAAATTTCAAAAAAAAACCTTCCCAAAAGCAAAGCTTACCATTTCAGATGTTCTTTAAGTAATGTGCAGACTAGCCAGGTTTCAAGAAACAAGCATCTAAGTGTAATGCCCACTTCTATTCAAGAAAGTATTCAATCTTGTCCTACCAAATCCCTTCAGCTTCCTTGGATTTAATGCTTTAGTGCTTTCTCAGCATACTCTCCTGAATTATGTCCCAAATGTTGCAAGACATCCGTTAAGCAAACCTTTGAAAACATCTGTGAACATTGTTCCAAATAATTTAAGCAAGAAATTATTCATTTGCATGCCAAGTGGCCATGCTTGGGAGCTGAGCTCCTTTTTGCCCCCAGGCAGCCACACACCTCTGCTATGTGACACCTTGCTTTGAAAGTACTGTAAAACCCCAATGGTTCAGACCTCACCAGTGCATGCAGGATCTACAGGGCAAGGCTTCCAAAGTGATCAGCGCAGTGACAATACACAAATAATTTTGTATATTACAAAATACACATATTTTGCAATTCCCAAGATGATAGGCAGGTAAATAACCTTCACATGAAACTCAGGTTTCTTATTTCTTTTATTTACTCCATCTGAAAACCAAGCCAGAAAGCTACAGACTCCTAACCTAATCCTACTATATCTTTTCAGTGCAATAGCAGTGTCAAACATCCACTTCTTTTTTCAGCTTTTCAGATCTAATAGGTTCAATACATTCTGCCTTCAGTTGTTTGGCTTTCATTAAATGTTGCAAACTTCATTATTTGCCCTGGGACGTAACCACCTGCTTTTTGTACATTCAGTCAACACACATGCAAATAAAACAAGTTTTTACCTTAAACAACATGATGTATCTACACATACCAAGGACTCAAGGCTCTGCTCTTTTATCCCAACTTCTGCTGAATTCCTGTTCAGCTTGTTTATCTGAGTCCTGAGCTTCAGTGATGATTCAGCACCCTGAAGTTTACTGCATACCCATCAAGTTTTTTCAGTTAGGTAGGAAGCAACACTTCTGAAATAGGTTGCTCCCCAGCTCAAAGGTGTTGAAGGGAAAGCAAGATCTGGAGTTTCACTGCCATCCTTGAGATCCAGTTTGACAGAAATGACATATGCAGGCCACTGCAAAACATGCCCAGGAAATGCTTTTGCACACACTGGTCTCAATTTCCAGGCTACTGCCTAATTGCTTGCTCATTTCCAGGTGTCCTTCCCTTTCTGCGCTCTTTCTTCACTCTTTCAAACCAGCTCAGGCCAAGTCTGTAGGTTGTTGCCTTCAGGAGTGCTTTATGCAGCTCTGTTTTGAAAGACCTCCACTTGAACTTACAGACGTCTGATAAACTAAAAGAGGCATCTGGCTGTTCCCCTTTGGGTGGATATCCCAGTCTGGAGCCACAGAGAAATGATGTGGCTCCTTGTCTGAACCCCAGAAGAGATGTCACCTGTGAGTTCCATCCAACAGCAATAAGAGTCAGTTTGCAGTAGGGGGGGATGCAACTCATCCCACATGAAATAGATAGAAATACTTAGGCTTCATGCTACTAATCTATCTCAGCACCTCATCATCCTAGGACCATACAGTACATGACCATAATGAGACATAAGTGCCTAAGACCATGTTACTAATCCTCTTGGCCTCTCCCTACTATCTGTGAGCATGTGCTATATTCACACCCTCCTCAAGCATGGAAACATGCTCCTGTGATCTCAAGTGTAGGCATTCCATATATGCCCAGGAGTCCCCTTTCATCCCCATACTTAGATGCTTCAGTGTGACATAGATGAGGAGAGTGAAAACAGACCTGTGTAGATCTGTAGGGGACTGTAGGATGGATAGGGGGAAGATAAAACATTTTCTTCTGGCTGTAGATCTTACCTAATCCCTATGAATTGCGTTTGCATGTTCAGGAACATGCTTAGCATAAACACTACAGGAATTATTAAGAACTAAAATTAAAAGTAATGAAGCACAAGAAAATACTTGAAAAATTAATTTTCTGAACATTTATTAAGCATTAAATTTCACTGAACTTGAAAGGTAATTTTTTTCATTAGAGATGCTTGGGGCAACTTAAGAAATGACTGTGAAATGATTCAACTTGAAGATAAAGCAAGCAACTTCACTTGTTGACATGAGCCTACAAGAGGTAAAGTGACAAAAAGAAAGAACACAACAGCCAAAGCTGTCAGGCCTACGGACAGTGTACAGCGCCAGAAAGGTCACCAACATGCTGTAAATCCACTGCAGCATTTCCAGACAATGCTGTCCTACCAAAACTCTTGCACGAAAATCTTTACCTTCAGGGCAGGCAGATTCTTCAGCAGCCTCCCAGATGATGCTGGAACTCATTTGCTGTCACGTAGCTTCTTCCCTTCCTCTCCCTACATCTATAGAAAACATCTGGAAAAAACAAATCTGAAGCAAGCTTTCTATGCAACTCGAATAAGAAAGCATTTCTATTCTAATATTTACTTCAGATTGTGTCACTTGACATGCGAATGCCTCCTGCAGTACTCCTGCAAGTGACTCATGCCAGCAGGGCATGTTGCCTGGGGGCAGTTTAGTTGTGGATGTCTATGATTGGGAAGAGGCAATGCCTTCTGCTACATGGCATTGCTGTGAAAAGATCCAGGGAACGTAAGAGTACAATACATACTTAAGGCCAAGCATTCTTCACCTCCATAAGTGAAAAGTTTACTTAAAACTTCTAAGTAAGTCACCTGTTTAAAACAGGAAAAAAGAGAACAAAAGTTTTGTGGCTCAGTTGTCATCAGCTACAATTCTGTATTCCAAAGTGATTAAAACATGAACAACCTTTTATTATTTACCACAAACCACACTTAACACTTTGCCTTACAAGTGTTTTTTTGAAGATGTTGCCATTTTTACTTGACAGCAAAGTAAAAGAGGTACCATAATTCACTTGATATCATTCTTTTCCCGCTAATGTTTTATTCAGACTGAGCTTCATTAATAAAGATGAAACTTTGGACTCATGATTGCTCCATGTTTACAAAACATCCAGTCTCCTTTACATCTTGGTTAAGCATGAACAATCACTGAACACAAAATTTCCTAAAAAAACCCACATACCAAAATTGCATATTTTGAATTTTTAAAATTCACTAAACAAAATTTCACAAAGTGAACACTAAAGTCTGTTTGCCAGAAAAGCACAAGCCAAAAATGGAAGTTGGGGCCCTCTAGAAAAGAAAATGAAGCTGGACCCCAACACACACATCCTTCCCATTAAACAAGCAAATAAATACACATTCATACAGAGTAATTTGCTCTAAAAATGCAGGTGCTTGAGTAATTACCCACAAGTTTTAACTTAAATTTTGATTGCTCAAGGAACACTGGGTCATAGTAAGTTTCTTTCTTTTTTGGTGGAACTGGGCAGTGATTTCTTACTGGACACCAGAGAACAAAACTTAGCCCAGAACCTGATGATTTTGATGCAAGTCCAAATGCATTTTTCCACAGAGAAAAATTACAAAGATAAGGCTGTTAAAAAAAAACCCAAACAACCAACAAAAAAAAAAAACAACCCAATGTAAGTTAGAGATGTATATTGCAGTATCACGTTTTTAAATGTCAGGTATTGGACCAAGGAATGGGACAGACTGCACTGCATTTTTAAAGTAGCATGACTATCAACATACTTGAGAAACATTTTAACACTGTACATTAGAACAAACTATTTAGTTCACTTCTACACAAGTCAGCAATAAAGCTAGGTGATCCAACATGATATGGCAGCTGCAAATTTAAAATGATAGTCACAGTCTAAAGCCAGAGCAAAAGCATCTCTGGAACCTCTAGTTACAAAACGGGATGAAGATACACACCATGCGTGCACACGCAGGCAAAAATCGTAAGGTTTTACTTATTGCTCTTACACAAGGCTGTGAGCAGGCAAATGTCTGGATCAGAAATTAGGTCAAACATGCATTTTAGCAGGCAAGAAAAGTACAGGAAATTCTTATTTATGAAACAATGTATTGTGATAACACAGGATGGTATTCTGTCCAATATAATACTTCTGTCATTAATACCGGATAAACTCCAGGTCTGCCTGTTGCATAATGTGTTATGCAGTGTAGTATTTTAACCTAATTTCTGATTCCTCTTTCATACTGCACCCGCTCCCATGCAGGGACAAAGAGGTGCTTTTCAAGACAGTCGTTCTTTGCAACACAAGAGAAACCTTGGCTTCAAGAGCTTCAGTCAGGCAGGTACAGGAGGCTAACAGTATTAGCACTGTAGCTCCAGGACCTGCTCTTTGACGGCTTCATGGTCATTGACAACTTGGATAAGCTGGTGCAAAATGCATCAGTGCTGTTCTCAGAGCTTTTTCCAGCTATGCTATACGCCCCCTGGTACTCCTAGCAATTGCTACAGGGAATAAGGCAGTAAAGGGTTGAGTCCTGTATCTGGTCACTTCCTCAAGAGTCTTAGAAAGGCAAGAATTTTTTTGTGAACTGGCTTTCCTTTACACAATAAGCAGCGTAGTGTGGATGTCACAGAAATCTGGCTTCCTACTGGCAACATGAGACTAGCACTTTCACAATACACATTTTGGAATACCTGTTGTTCCCTACTGCAACCAAATTAAACATGCTGTGGAGAGGTGTCCATGTAATTATAATACTTGTAAGCCAAGTTCAAGGCATACTGCACATGAGCCTTGCACGGAAAAGGCATTGAATGTGTTATCTGAGGATCTTTTCTTTTTCTGCTCTGCTAAGCATACATATGACAGTAGATAAAAATCAGCACAACAGTTCTTCTCCATCCATGAACCAACAAACACCATAACAATTAAGCACCATATATGCTGTTCTTCAGCTGACAGGGATCAAGGAAGAAAACTGTAGTTTGGGAACAGGGAAGGGAAGAAATCCAGCATGAAGATAGAGGTATGTTCCTGACACAAGTCCTAGCTAGGAATGCTTATTGTGAACCAGCAACTGGATTTTGTGATATAAGCAGGAAACCACCTACAGGGCCAACTTGGTCAAAATTATGTTCTCTAGCGTTGTAATACGGCACTGAGCAATCTCTAATTAATTACTAGAAAGAGCATTAGGTAAATGACAAGAGGTCATGCTTCAAGGAGGTTACACTTCGTACTTGCAAAAAGAAGCAGTTCAAATCCATAGACTTTTCTGCCTTATTAAAGGTCTGTTGTATGCCCCTTGATCTAATCCCTAAATCTCACACAAATTTTAGCTTTGCCAAATACCGAAATTCACACTGAGCTCTATTTTACCTATGAACTACTGGAACTTGTTAGCGCAAGGCGCTACTGGAGAGAAGATTCAGGAATTTGGCTCTTTCCAGGAAATGAACTGCAAATGACTGGGGTTTCATAATGATCATGGGTGGAGGGAGACAATTCCTGTGGGGCTTTTTTCAAATCTGTCCTTAGGAACACCAACATTTGTAACACGGGAAGGTGGGAAAAGGTTGCTTTATGCTCACCCTGATATTTTGATACCAGGACAGCCACAGTGATGTAGGAAGGGAGCCCACCCCGTAAAGGGTTAGGGCTGCCATGGGTTCTCCTCCAGGCTATGTCACAGCCTCTTACTACATAATTGCATATAAAGGTCCTTTATAAAGGCTTCCTTAGGGGAAATCCTCTGTCACACTACCCATAGGTGCACAGTTGCACATCCTAGGAAGGACAGAGGCAAAACAGATCTGAATGCTTCAAAAACAATTAGGAAAACTTAAGCTTTAGAAGAAGAAACAGAACAATCTGCTATCACAACCTCTTAGAAGGAGTACTAGGACTTCTTATGACTCATTTATTCACTAATAGCTCCTTCATATACATATGCTGGAAGTGACACTCCTCTGTAGTTGAAAAAAATGGGGGAAAAAAGAGAGGCAAAAAACATATACCACAGAACAAAATGATTGCTTGCAAAACATTTCCATTTAAAAACTATTGTACAACTTCCTAACTTGGTTTAATTAATGTGCAGTTAAAACATACAAAATGCCTTACCAGCTAAGTGATTTCTTGGTTTTACAAGTCTCTTTCCCTCCCCCTATTAAAAAATAATGCATGTGTGGACTGGTATTGAACATCTTGTACAGAGTCACGCACCAATTCTCTTTTAATTTTACATGGAGCAGTTTTGATTTTGACCTACTGTGTTTAGAGTAGAGCTCATTCCACATACTTTACAGTATAACCAGCTATATAGATGTCTTTAATCTCGTAACACAATTAAAAACAAAATCACTGTACTTTGCAGTCCCTTTGATAAATGATTATGGTGACGCATGCAGTCCTCCTCAGTGCCGCTGCTGCCAGACATGGGACGTGATTTTCTCTGCACCCTGCCAAGAGGCCTGACGCCGCACTGATGGGGGCTGTGGCTGGGCTGGCACACTGCTGCCCTGGTTCTGCAGTCATTGGGCAAAACTCCTCTGAATTGTCTCACTCCATCACCACCACCGACCCAACCCCCAGGGAACATGCACCCCTGCCCACCTCAGCCACAGGAGATCACTGTAAAGCGCTTGGAAATGCACGACATGTTGTGGAGGACGATGCCCAAGAGGAACACTAGGACACAGGCCACCAGGATCACAGTGCAAACCCCAGACCAGGTGGAGCTTTTCACAACACCTCTCCGATCAGGCTCCTCTGTTCCCCCCTCAGTGGGAAGACCACCCTGCAGTGGCTGCTGCTCCGGTGGGATTGTCACCACTGCCAGGGGTTTCTGCTGGCTGCCAGGCAGAAGGCGGCAGCCAATGTCTCCAGGCAGTAGAGCCCTCTCCTTGGAGAGGGGCAAGGGCAGCATGTAGCACCCATTGCTGGGGAGTTTGATGAATACAGGAGTGTGCTCAGAGGTGTGGGGGATTGCAATGACAGCGATCACCTCGGGGTCATCAGGCAGCTGAGAAACAGAGTACCCCGGTGGCAGCTTGGTGATGCCACGGCACCAGGGGCAACGCAGGTCCTTCTGGCTGGTCCTCATCTGCTGCAGGCACACCGAGCAGCACGTGTGCTTGCAGTCCAGCAGCTTGGGCCGCCGGCGAGGGCTGTAGTAGTTGAAGCAAATCTGGCACTCCAGAAGAGAGTCCTGGGACAGAGTCTCCATGGTGGCTGGCACAGCGCAGCGCAGCAGGTCTTGCGACAAGTCTCACCCCGTGACAAATCTCAGGTCAAGTCTCACAGCCAAGGAGCAGCTCCTGCCTTCCTGCTGCTTCTCCTCACGGTAGTGTCTGCCTTCCTGCTGCTGCTTCTTAGGGCAGCACCAGGTAGGAGCTATGGAGAGGGTAGGAAAACCTCAGGCCTGAGCCTTCCAGTACCTGAGACAAACAGATAAACATGAAGGAATAGGTTACTTACAGGAATCAGCAGGAACAAGAGTCCAGCTAAGGAGGAATGGAAACTAGTGCTGACCTTGTAATCTGGAAACAAATTTGCCACCCTTAGCAAGAAAACACCTTCCCACTGGCTTCACCAAACTGCCCAGTGGCAAGCCTTCAGGTCAGCCATCACTAGGCTTCCATTTACAGCTAGAAAATCCCTACCAGTCTGCCACTCACTGTTGCATTTATATCCATAACAGGGGAAGCTGTAGTTCACTAAGCAGGTCCTTCAGCATCTACCGCCTGTCGTATTTGCAGGATCTGCACCTAAACTATTGTTCTCATTTAATCCTTTAAACCCCTGAGGATTTTTAGTTATTTGGATCAACCACTAAGTCTGCATGAAAGGTTAGGAAACTAAAAATATGTTGAAACGGATGCATTTCCACAGGATCCTGAACTTACTCCTGTGCATGAATAAGCAACCAAGTAACTACACTGAAACACCTACATTTGCACACAATGAAAAGGAATGGCATAATTTTCAGTCAAATTACTTTCTTGCCTGGTTCACAAGCAGCTTGTTCAACATGGCCCTTCTCACTGATGAAAGCTTCACCCAAGACAACAGGCTCTGTTTAGACCCAGAACAGTCAAATATCATGGACAGCAACCTGCTAATGAGCTGAATTAAAGGCAAATTGTTGCTAATCTTATTCTGAACTGTTCACTGTATAGGAATTCTTTCATTTCCCACTCAGTACTTACAGCCATGCAAAAAATGGCAGCTGTGTTGACTTTTGCAGTGAGCTGTTTAGCTTCGTTTAATTTTGGTTACTCCGACAGGTGACAAATGAGTGGGAAACAGCTTTACAACCTTTTACATTGCCTGCCTTGCTGTGTTTGAAGAAATATCAGCCTAAATTTGCATCCAGATAATACAATAAAGAAAAGACAAAATATTTGCACAGCGACCTTTGATTTTCCCTTATTGCAGTGTTATCCGCAAAATAGAGCTAACACCTGAGGACCACAGCTGTTAGATGTCCTCTCGCTTTCCATACAATTATTTCTTGCTCTTCCCTCAGGTTCATAGCAACTAGGTTGTGACATGCTAACCGATGGGTGACATCAGTTCGATGGAAATAATGTAATTCAAGAAGAAAAGGCAGGCACAGATGTACAGCTTGCAATGCAGGACACTGGCAGAACTAGCTCTGCTGTAGATTTTGTAACAGCAGCAAGCACAAGGCACTTCAACAAACACACAATGACAATCCTGACTCATGAGAGAGCAAGGGCTGCAGTTATGAAGCAGGAGCTCATGAAACACAGGCAATGGCTGCAGGGGAAAATGGCACATGCCTGCCACCCAACAGCACTTTTGGGATGCTTTGCCTGAATGCAGCACAGAGACCACTGCTGAAAGAGAGACTGACTTGAGCATGAAGCCAGCAGGGGTCTGTGTGGTGCCTGCTCTGCACCAGCACAGCACCAACACATGTGGCATTAACAAATACTCCAGTGTAGAGAGAGCCTAACTCTGCCACAGAATGCACTATGCATTTACCACCTGCATGCAGGCCATACTGAGGGAAAGTGAAAGAAAATGCATAGAAGCTTTATCTTCTTCATCCTCTCCTTCCCATTACCATCTTCACATTCCTAAAGTACAGGGAGGCACAAAGGAGGACTGGCTGAAGGGATCTTTAAACAGCTAGCATGCAACAGAGAGCTATCCACAATGCTAGGCAATTTGTGGCTGGAAAACATTTAAAAACAAAGGCCAGATTAGGTGTAGGAACTCAGGAACAAATCACTGAAGCTATGAAATCCAGGTCTCAGCCACAGGCAACCCAGCTGGTTTATATTTTGCACAGATGTATCCATACAAAATCCTCAGTTATGCACTGCCCAAACCAAACTTGAGCTCAGACATTACAGGACACAAATTTGAACTGCTGTATCTGCGAATCTGTTAAAAAAAAAAAAAAAAAAGAAAAGAAAAAAAGTGCTCCAATGCCTGCAAATCCAGAAGGAAAAGCTCTTACATTTCAAGACAAAGTTGAGGTATTCCTGCAGATGTAAATCAGTATGTCTGCATAGACACTCTGCCCTCCACATTTTGGATGTCAGTGCACTGAACTGGTGAAGTTCTCTGACCTCATCTGTCACCTACAATCACCTTTCTCTACTCAGAACGTTAAAGGTAAATTAGTTTCCACTGATGTGAATGTGATTGGGTTCAAGATGATTTTTCTGACTGCATGTCCTTGTCCAAGAATCATATACTCATGTACTATCAATCTCCTTATCCGTGTTCCAGTGACATCCTTACAGCAGAAGATCAGTACTCCTCTCTGGAGACATTCAAAACCCACCTGGATGCGTTCCTTTGTAACCTGCTGAGGTGGCCCTGCCTTAATAGGCAGGTTGGACTAGAGGATCTCTAAAGGTTCCTTCCAACCCTAATGATTCTGTGATTCTCTGAGAAGAGCTGAAGAAATAAAACAAAAATCACCCCCAGGCAAAGAGTGCCCTAGGAGGAAAAAGAAGCAAATCCATCCCAACAAGATCTCAGCTGGCTGGAACACTAAATTATGCTGCAAGGCATTTCTCTAGGAGGCTAAAGTTTTAAAGTATTAGTGCAATTCACAGGAAGAAGAGAAAAGGAATGGAGCCAAATTAAAAGTTTAAGATAGGGCTTACCACCTACATGACATACATTGTTCAGATACATGTGTCTGCAGAAGCTGTAAACATAGTGACAGCCCTACTTTGACCTGGTGCTGAATCAAGGAAATGGTCACTTCCAACTGTGTGTCTTGAAGTTATACATCTTTCCTCCCCCCTTCCTTTTTCTTCGCCCCCTCCCAAAAAAAAAAAAAAAAAAGCATTATTTCAAGTAATAAAGTTGCATTCTGCATATACTCATAGAGAATTATGACATTTTTTACTTTCCCAAAACATCTCCAATAATGATCAGACGTATATTAAGTCCAGAGGAGGGCCCTGAGGAGGATCATTGGACTGGAGCACCTCCTGCATGAAGATAGGATGAGAAAGTTGGGGCTGTTCAGCCTGGAGAAAAGAAGGCTGCGTGGAGACCTCATAGCAGCCTTC
>JANRGW010018024.1:0-11574 GCA_024733675.1 Psilopsiagon aymara
GTTTAGATTGGATATGAGGAAGAAGTTCTTTACTGTGAGGGTGGTGAGGCACTGGAATGGGCTGCCCAGGGAAGTTGGGAATGCTCCATCGCTGGCAGTGTTCAAGACCGGGTTGGACAGAGCCTTGGGTGACACAGTCTAGTGTGAGGTGTCCCTGCCCATGGCAGGAGAATTGGAACTGGCTGATCTTAAGGTCCTTTTCAACCCTAACTAATCTAAGATGATGATTGAGAACGCAAAGTTTCCCTGTGTCCAGGCAGGCTCCTACCTACTGAAGAGCCACTGTTAATATCTTTGCAGAAACAACTGCAAGACATCCCCATTAGGGAGGGAACACCATTTGAGTCCAGTGATAGTAAGCACTTCCTTAGCGAAGGAATGACTAGGTAGCACTTTTTGTTTCTGTATGTAATATCTGAGCACTTTTTATACAGGTTTTCAAACAAAACCAGGCTGATGTAATTGTGCCTGTCCATCTACCAGCTGGGCCATCCTTAATTAAATCCTTAACTCAGTAGCAAATTTCATCCTATAGCTGCGAGTATTTCTTGCAGGAACTTTCTTCTTCCAGAGAATTAAATTCCCACAAGTTTCATTAAGGAGGAGGAAAGAAAACAAAAATAAAGGCATCCAGATGAGAAGACAGACTCAAATTAGAGGCCCTACTTTGTGAAAGGCTGTGTAGGACATCAGCAGTAATCCCTTCCACAACACCAGCCAGTCGCAGACACGGACTGACTCACCAGCACACAGGCACCTCAGACCCAGCCAGCTGCTGCCTGAAGAGAGATGCTGGAACTGAAGGCACTGCACATGGATTTCTTGACTAATTCTCTTTGAGGATCATGCCTTGTCCTAAACTGCTCAAAAGAAGATGGTCTTAAAATGTGGAGGGTACTTAAACTTGATCCACAAACCACAAAGGGATTTCCAGGTGCTGATGAGATGGGTTTTAAAGTACTGAGACACCCACCTTCCCTGTAACTCCTAACTTTGGGTGTCTATCTCCTTTTGCAGATTAGGACTGAAGCATGTTGCTAGGCTGCCAACAACTGCCAGGCAACAAATCACAGCACGTAGACTGAAGTCACACTTACAATGCAACATATTGAGCATGTTTTATTGTTAAGAAATTGATAACCTGTGCTTGCCATAACCAAATGTAAAATGTGACCATATTTTTTCCCAGGAGGGAGAAAAACTAAGAATAAGAAAAACCTGTAAATCATTCTATTGTGCTTCCAAAGTAAAACTTACAACTCATTCTTCAATCTGTTATAAAATCAAATTAATTTCAATATTAATGAACAAAGCCACTCATGTTGCACAACATGTAATTAAGATTCCTACTACTTCTTTCTGAGCTCCTTCTATTCACTGCCCCACCAAATTATTAAAACAAAGCAGTTACTATGGTAACTAATTCATTCTCTGCATTATTATATTGTTTCTAAACATCAGCGTCTAGTCGTTCCGACTTACATGCCCTAAATTCCAATTTGAAATCCTAAACTTTTGTCTTGTTTGTTGGAAAACCCCTTTACAATCTATGCATTCATGCATATAAGGATAGCTCGAGCACAGCTGCTTTTGTTTATTGCAAGAACTGCTACTAAATTATTTGAGTTTGATAAATTGATGGTGCCTGCATATGCACAGAGCAGCACTGGGGGAACAAGCATGGGAGTTAGCTGAGCACTGCACAAACAGGCAAACATGACCATCTGCATGGTAGATAAACTAACATCAACAAAAAATGACTGGCAGATGTTGTGGAAGCTAAGTAACATCTTCTGAAGAGGAATTTGGTACCCAGAAAAAAACACCCAAGTAAGAAATGAATAGCAGGGAACAAAACAGTGATAAAATTGCCTGGGAAAAAGTTTTATTAGCATTTAATAAATCTATTTCTTCAAATGCACAATCCTTGACAAAGAGAGACGTTTATCATGTATTTAATTAACACTTCTAATTATTCTTAATCACCTATTAAGAGGAGTCATACTCTTAATTGTATTTGAGTGTCATCATCTAGCATACAGGAAACTTTCTGACACATACAGGTAGGATCAAAAGAACAAACAGTGTTTCCTCTACAGCTTTTGCTGTCCTGCTGCTATTGCCTGTAATTTTTATTGGTTTTTTTGGTGTGTCTCCATTTAATTAGCAGAATGAGAGGTTTGAAAATGCAGTGCACAGGATGATAATTTCACAAATAAGCATCAGGAAAGGGAAACATGAGTAATTTTGAACAGCTAATTTCTGGCTTAAAAAACAAACATCTATGCAAAGTCCCAACCAATTTAAATTTAATTCTCACAGGAAAGGAAGGAAGAAGGAACCTTCTTATTTAAACATGTGAGCAGGGTGAGGAACCACTGCAGTACTGGATCTACAGTGGTACCCATGGGCGCGCTTTTACCTGCTGCAAATGCCATGTGCTTTCACAGTTGGCAAAGCCTCGTTTTGTAAAGGGATTCCAAGACTATTACAGCAGCCTGCTGTTATTTATATCACAGCAACTATGTAAGTCTCCCACTGACTGTTTTCTGTCAAAGAGAAGGCACAGAGGTAGAGAGGCAAGTTGCTTTCTAACCTAGTATCTGACTTAGAAAGAGCTAAAAGATAAAACACAGGTTTCTTTGCTCCAAATGACCTGTCTATCAGACCACAATGACTTTTCTAAGGAGGACAGAGATTCTCTGCAAGATACTCTTCCCCTGGCAAAGCCTCTATGCAGTTCCTCCTGTTTCAGCAGGGGCAATCTTCGAGTTCAGCACTGACCTCATGGAACAAGGATTCAGCACAAGAACACTCCCCACTTTTATTTTCTTGTTTCCACTTGCATCATCACACTCCCATCCTGATTGCGGTAAGGGAGGAAACAAAATAAAAGCCTTCTTTGCCTCTCAGACAGCACTTCCCTAGGGATGGGATCTGCCTCTATGAAAGCTGAACATGTCTGCTTTAATTAGATGACTATTTGAATTTTTCAATATGTTTACCTAGACACTTAATCTTTGTACAGTTTAGTTTTTCAGAGCCCAATGAAAAGCAATGTTTAAATCCAGGGCTTCCAGAGCATCTTCCCTAACCCCAGGCAGAACTTACAACCAAGTACTTAAAACTTCTAAAGCTTTTAAAAGTCTTAGCAGGCACTCATTTGCACTGCATAAAAGCTAAATATCTAGTCCAAAAGGTTTTTTAAATGCTCTGATGGTTACTCAGGAACTAGGTGTGGATGAGGTGTGGTTAAGTATTGGATTCTGATTCAAATATATACATATGCTATTACAAACACAATCATCACAACCCTGCAAACCCCCTGTCAGGCTGTACTGTTTACTGTATTTAACTGATTTTGACATATCAAATACCACTATTTTGACTTTATCATAGCAGTAAAATGTAGTGTTCTGGATAAATCACAGCTGGATGTAACTGCTGTCTGCATTATTATTTTATTCTAATACATCAATGAAAATACAACTATATAGGTAAAATCTGTAGTGCTGGGCACCACAAAAACAGCTTTTCTTTAAGGTATTAGTAACTTACACCAGTGACCTGAATGTTTCAGCATAATTTTAAACTCTCTTTGAGATTCTTTTCTCTGTGGATCCCCCCCCTCCCCCCAGTTTTCTTGTTAAAATAATGCTTTTCATTAGCAGCTACTGATCAACATCATTTAGGGCAAAATGGGCTTTTAAGCTAATTTTCTTTCCATACAGCTTGCATTGTTACTAGTAATACCTCTGGAACATTATAGTAGCTTAAGTGCATGCAAATTCAGAAGCTGTTTAGGTAGCACATAATGAAGATTCAAATTACAAAAGCAGGTTACTGCAGCAGTACAAAGAAAGCCAAAGCCACCTTGTACCATAAATACTGACTATTAAGGAAAAAAACAAAACCCAAACATAAGCCTGTGAATAAGCACTTCACCTATAATTATAATGAGATAAAGGATATTTTGGCATCACGGTAAACATGTTCCAAATAGACAGACAACTTCCCTTACCCTGTGGTAAGAGGTACGTGATCTTGTTACTGTACAACTCACAGTAGCATCATTTTCATTTTACTATTTCGAAGTCATCTTAGCCCTCAGAACGGCCTCCCTGTCCTTCGAAGACAATTCTTATAGAAGAGATTAAACATTTACCCTAATTCTCTGCATTTCAAGCTCATAAAAATATTTTCAAAGTTCTCACCGGCAAAAGACAGAAAAAAAGTGTTGAATAGTTAAAAGCACCCTTGGACACAACACAGGAACCTATGCTTTTATAGTAAGACTCTTGTAACTGCAAGTAACTTGGTTCACTTGGGTTGTTCATAGAAAACTATGGTTGCTTAAACGCTAGCGCTTGTTACAGTTGAAAGATTCAATGGCTGCTTCTGCAGAAAGATTTTGGTAGCTTTTACTACCTGATTCCCAGCTTATACTGGATTGCTAGGAAGAAAAGGAATTTTCTCCAGTTCAAAATCCTTATTCATTCACTAAAGGCACTTAAGATTAGAAAAGCACAATTTTGTGAACATTAATCAGTACTTTATGAAGAGGCAACTTTCACTTAAGAAACAACAAATGATAAAATATTAGGAATCTTTTAGCTCCCTCTGCTGCCCTAATCCTTCAATAAGCCTTCTTCTAAAGGCTGTCAAAAAGACACCAAGCAACTCTGCAGCCCCATTATTCTCTTTTCAAGAAGCATCTTGGCATATTTAGTATGCCTGGTACTAAGATCAGTATGTGCAAAGAAAACTCTATAAAGTACTGCGTGATTTACAATTGTCTGCACATTTTATTGTTTCCTTTCTTTCCCTGATATCTGCATCAAACGAGACAACTATGACCATTCTCAAATTTGGATGTCAGTTAAGAAAACTGATAGCTCATTTTCCAAAGAACTTGACATCTGCAATTGCCACTTACATAAGAAAGAGCTAAAGGCACTACTCACTGCCTGGAAGCATCTACTCCCCCTTCCTTTTAGTTACAGATTACCTTACTCAGTACATGCCAATTTTAGTAAAAAACCTTTGTTTCCACTCAGAGAAAACCCAAGCATTGCCAAAGTAGGCCATCTCTCCATTAATATGCAGAAAACTCACCCTAACTGCCTCACTTTATTCACAACCTCAACGGGTCAAATCACAGTTGACACAAGTTCCATCAGTGGTCATGAAACACTTGGTATTTGTCTATCTGGTACTTTCCACAAGTTAAGAAGCCAAGCTCTCCATTACATGCAAAAGGACAAAAATGTAAGAGAATGTGGTTTTTAAACTAAGTCACTGTATCTCAAGATTTCTTCATAAATTTGGAAAGAAAAATTCAATTCAGATTTGCTTTTTTCTCTGCAGTCCTCCTGGCACCATCAATATACTGCATCAGCTACGAATTAAGATTCATCTTCTTAAATCTCACGCTGTATAGCACCAGAAGCAGGAAAAAAGAGAAGCTTTAAAAACACAGATGTTTTCTTACAGGGAAACAAAGCCTAAACCATGCTGTTGAAAAGAAACTATTCCTTTATCATGGACTTTCACTGTCCTCCAAAGAGGCTTCCACTTGGGTATTTGCCAGTAACTGGACCTTCCCAAAGAAAGGCCACCCTTTCTAAAAGCAAAAGATGAGAGATTTTATCTGGAATTTCAGGCAATCAACCTATTAATATTCACTTTCTTTTCCAATCTATTATCCCAAAAGACTCTTCTTAGGTAATAAAGCAGCACTCTCAAAATAGCTAAAGTGCATTTGAAGTTTCCTTTTGGGCACTTTCAAAAAGGAGGAGGCAACCTGTGTATGAAGAACAACCTTAAGATGAATCTCACAGCTGCATAAAAAGGAAAAAAGACTTGAAATGGTTGTTGAGAAGCTCTGAAGTGTGCCAAGATGCTTTTTTCTTCCTCAAAACGAGAACTAGACAAACATTCAACATCTGCCTGGGGTCATACATGGTCTTCACAGACTTGTACTTGCATACACTACAGTTTTGGCTATAAATAATACAAGAGGTGTTCTGGAAAGAAATTTCTGGTTTCAAGCAATCAAACTGGAAAAGTCACTCTCACAATTTGGCAGTTACATTTCCAGCATTGTGCTGTAGCGTAACCCCCAATACCTGTGTAAACAAGCAAGAAAGGTGAGAGGAGACACCCCTTTCTTCCTCCCAGTTCCACCAATGTCCCTGAGGTCTCCCCTTTATAGATTTTCCTAAAGCTTGGAAACCCACCAAAAGCAGTGTCTGACTGAACACTATGTACTATACAATGTGATGTATTTATAGAAAATTCACTATATTCATCAATCCCATCCACCTATTAGCTCCCAGCAAACTCAGCAGAGGTCAGACATCCCCAAGGTAACTTCCAAGCAACGGTCAGTAAAGCATACACATATTTAATTAACGATTTCTAGAATATAAGCAAATACACAGCATTGTTTACAGTGTTGTTACAATATAAAGTACAATAATACCTTAATTAGAGATAACAACTTCTCAAAATGGCAAAAACATTTAGAATTTTTCAAATTACCCACAAAATGAACACATTTTATTATTGCACTGCGACATTTCCAACTGTTCTGCCAAATGTATACTACCATAATTATGCTTTGCAATCACCAGCATCACCGGAGAGGCGGACAAAGAACAATATAATCAGTAACTAATTAATCTTTCACATGCCTTGATGCTATTTATCTTCAAGGGAAGAATCCTGAATGTTATATCATAAATGGTGAAGTGAGTTTAATATTAGCATCTCAGAATAACTAGATTCATGTCTTCATGCTCAAGTCTAATTCACAGCTACTGGGGGAAGTCGGAAGCCAGAATTCAGTATCCGCCTTTTACAAGGGACAATCTTCCACGGCAGACCATTGAAACATGCATGAAAATACAACAGCAAACAGCCTGAGGATTAAAAGCAAATATTCAGTTTCATATTTAAGAAATCACTGAAGGGGATCATAGGTAGCTTAGGAACAAAACAACCTGTCTACATTAAAAGACAACTGACCTCTCCTGAAGTAATAGAATCAGGTACTGCACTGAGTATCAACCCAAATTCATTAGTACTACTGCTGTACTACTAACATACTACTACTCTACTACTATTACTCACAAAGTACTAGTATATTCAGTGATGCCTCTTCAATTTGCTGCTTAATTTGCACGATTAGTTACTATGAGCAAGTGTGCAAATTACCTCAAGCCACAGGAAAACAGTTTAACTTAGTAACAGCATGCAAGCACAGTTATCCAACTTAGAAGAGAATTTGTGTAATCCACGAAGTGCACAGAAAAGCCATGCACATGCTCCCAACATGAGCATTTCATTTCAAGAATCAGGCTCATACCCCTCATTTTTCAGAAAGTGAATTTCAGCTCCTTATCATCCCTTCCTCAAACAGGGCTACAGGCAGTAATGAAATGCTCTATGTTACCACCAGCATGACACCAGTGTCCCTTTATGGATATAATAATGTATCAATGTCTGCCCACCACAAATTATGCTAAACAATTTATGAAAACATAGGTATTAGTAACCGTAGCAGTTAGCAATAGCCTGGTTTTAAGTAGAACTTGCAATGAAAAGAAAATGCATCTTCAGAAGGAAAAGGTTAAGAGAAGACAGCTATAAACAGCGGACAAACAAAATAGCTGACAGAAAATAAACCATCTTCAATAGCCATTGAGTTCTTTATAAGTCCTGAGCTTTATAAAACATTATATTTCCCAAACATAAAATATTCACAGGCTGTGTTACTGAAGGCACACATAGCAGCAAACAACTCTGCATACCCAATTTTTAAACATGAACAGGACCCTATGTAGGGAAAAGCCTTTTTAAAACAAACCAACTCCCAATCTTTATCCCACTTTATGCACTTGCAGGGATAGCGATTTAAAACCATCAGCCAAAGATGTGTTTACAAACCTCAAAGAACATTTGGACATTTGAACACACAGACACGCAAGAGCAGAAAACAGCTTGGACACTTTAAAGAGCCAATTTGGATTACCATAACCATAAAATTTCAAGCATTTTTCCATATCCATCGCTTCTCCCCCCCCCCCCCATCATTTTCTGCTTGGTCTTCCCACTCAATTTTTCCAACACAGCTTTTTGTCTAGCACATGCTAAATGGGATTAGGAAGCAGAGATAACTAAAACAACTTTTTTATGTTATTTTTCAACTGGATCAATTCCCTGCCCTGCATGGCCACACAAATTTTACCATAGGATGCAGTGAAGTGTGCAGGGCTGGGAAAAACAAGTCAGACAAAAGACACTGATTAGATGTGAACACGAAGCCTGAGGGATGCCACTGCTATTTTAAACAGTCACAGTGGCTACTGGTCTGTCCCTGACAACATTCCTCGCCACATCATCACAAACTCTACCTTCTTCTTAAGCTGTCCTGTTGATCAACAAAATAAACACAAAAGGAGGCTGAAATTCTACCAGCTGGGTTGAGCTGATCTAATAGCTGCTGCCATCAAAAGGAACAGGTTTCTGTCCTCATAATTTCACAATTCAGCTGACCAACAAAGGCAACAAACAGAGTTAACATTGTGCATTGCTTACTGAGGGGTCACAGGATGAGGAAACCCTACGAAGAGGACCTGAGACTGACAGTAGAGAAGATGATCACGCACTGCACCACTCCTAGGTCACTTCCAGCTGATCCAACCCCAGAGCTGCCCAGAAAGAGGGGCAGCCTTCCCAAATTTCCTGTCCTCACAAGCCAGTTCCTCATTTCTCTGAGCAGGATTTGGTCTCCAGTGAGCTCAGCTTGGCCAACCAGTCTAGGTGGGACACAGTAACAGTTTGGACTTAGCAATCATGGGCGGGCTTTTCCAGTTTTAGAAGCGACTAACAAGGAGATTAATCATCTAAGCCCAATGTGAAACTGCACCCTTTGATACTCGGATGAAATGTCTCTTTCTCTGGCTATGTCAGTGTAAATGGCCTCAGTGCCCCTCGCTGATCCTTTCCAACTGCCCCCTTCAATGCAACTGCTTTGTCAGCTGAACAGCGAGGAATTTACTTAAGTGGAAAACATACCAACAAAAACGCTCCTTTTTAGCATGAGTCATCTTCTCACTCTAGCTCATTACACGGTTACACTCATATTGGCACAAAGAAAGGGGGGGAAACGAGGACAGGAATCAGCTGCCAGGGACAGCTTTCACCAACACAGCTGCTGCAAAAGAAGAGTCTCAAGACCAATTTGTGGAGGAGCAAATGTTTTAACTGCAGTTCACTGCTTCAGTATTAGCCGTGATGCAGAGACAATGTGCCCAGAAGTCTGTACACTTTTCCCATCATATCAAAACGGGTTAGTGAAGAAGTTAACTATTCCCTTCCCTTTAAAGGAGAAGTTAATATTTTAATATAGAAATTCATTTAGCCCAAATCCTACGCCGTGTATTCCTAAAAATAGTACTCCTTGTCCCTCGACCTGCTTTCATACCAACTCTAAGACCAAATGAACAAAGACTGTCAGAAATATACAACTGGGTCATTTGTGACTTATGTAAAATGACTGACCCAAATGATTACACTCCTGTCACTAGATTTCTGCCTGGTTTTATTAATACTTGTTAAAGTTTGGGGGTTTTGCTTTCATTTGACTTTCTGCTTCCTTCCTAGGATCAGATACAGGTTGCTAAATCAATCTACATGAAGCAATCCTGTAGCAAAATACTCTAGAGAGCATTATGTGGTCATCTTATCCTTTTGTGATTGCCATTTTATATAAACCCACCATATTTCACAATATTTGGGTAGAACACTGTAGAATAGCACAGAGTTCACACACTAGTTGCTTTTATTTCTCTAGATCTGTTTTCATGCAGAACAAGCATTTCTGCACAGTTAATATTACCTCAACAGGAACTGCAACTCAATTAAAAATACACTGAATGACCAAGAGCTCCAAGTCTTCAGAAATATCAATAATCCACAAAATTAACGCAGTTAACAGGAATTGAAATGTCTAACCTTCAAATATGCGATCCAGACGTTGCCGCTTCACTTTGTGTTTGTCCATTAGAGACATAAGAGGAGAAGGTCAAAGAACGTCTCCACACAGCTTGGTGATGGTCTTCTCCAGCCAGCCACAAGTCAGAAATGCTTACTGTCTTTTATAAACTTATTTTCACCTGTGAACAGGAAGATAAATTTCTTTAAAACACTTTTTTCCCCCCCTACCGCTTTCCAGAAAGAGGATCTATATTTAATTGAAACCATTAAGAAAAGACATAAAGGTTTTTAAATCATATTAGGTAACCCATATTCCAAACCAAACTGCCTTCTAAACAAGCAGAGATGCAAAGTGCACAGCACAGCTCAAACACACACTCCAAGACTTTTCTGCCTTACGGCTCTCAAATATTGGCCCTTTCACTCAACACACCATCAGCTGAAGAATGTATCTTAGGCAGGCACACGATTCCTATAAACCAGAAATATGCCCAACTGGATCGCCACACTTTTCCATCAGAACCCTCACAGTCAGAGAAATACATTAATTCTTAACTTCTCAGCTGCCAATAATAAAGTAAAGCAGAGTTTGATACCCGGAAGTTGAAGGAAATAATTCAGAGAGTACAGGCCTGAGGAAATGCATCACAGTGACAACACAGCGCCAACATCTATATCAACCAAATGGCATTTAAAGCAGGTTTATGTATGACTAGGCAAGCTCTCTGGCAGCAAATACAGCTAAGCACTTTTCAGATCCCATGTAGCTGGGCAAGACAGCGTAAGGGTATTGCAACAAGCGGTCTGCATTTTAAGCCAAACCACTGAGATGCAGGAAGGGGGGATGGGAACAGAGAGAAGGAAAATCCCTCAACAAGATTCTAATCACAGCAGTAGATTATAAAATACACACGAGCAGGTGGACGGGACATAACTAAGTATACAGGTCCTCTATTAAGCACAGTCAGAACAACACTTTTATCTGCCTTTAAATATGTCAGTAGACTTAGAGAAACGAACTGCAAGAACTCTGTACAGTGCACAAGACAACAAGCCAAATAACTCATTCCCCTGTTTCTTTTTATTCCTGCCCAACAGCTTTCAACATCAGTGGATAGCATTAAACAGCCATACAAGTGACTGAACCTAGAAATCTGCTTGTTTCTGTCCAGAGGCTAAACTTCCTAAAATCAAAACTAGAGGCAAATTCCATCACCATATCATGAAGATTCATGCACTCCTAATGCAATGATAAAGAAAAATACTTTGAATATCAAGAACTGCACATTTGCATTCAAATAGCTGTCTTTACCAGCACTACCCTGCTCAGTGCATTTGGACTTTTAATGAAGTTCCTTGTTAGTGTTTATTTTCGTGTAAAAATGAAGCTAACGTGCGACATTCATCATGCTTTTACACTTAATCATCAGGGTTGGAAAGGACCTTAAGATCATTCAGTTCCAATCCCCCTCCCATGGGCAGGGACACCTCACAATAAACCATGTCACCCAAGGCTCTGTCCAACCTGGCCTTGAACACTGCCAGTGATGGAGCATTCACAACTTCCCTGGG
>JANRGW010018026.1:0-26693 GCA_024733675.1 Psilopsiagon aymara
TGGGTTGCCCAGGGAAGTTGTGAATGCTCCATCCCTGGCAGTGTTCAAGGCCGGGTTGGACAGAGCCTTGGGTGACAGCTTAGTGTGAGGTGCCCCTGCCCAGGGCAGGGGGGTTGGAGCTGGATGGTCCTTTCCAATCCTATCTATTCTATGATTCTATGATTAACACCTATAAGAGCTTACAGCTTATAGCAAGAGCTACTGCACAAAATAGGAAAACTTAGAGATGAAGCATGCTTGTGAGACCACAGAGCTAAAGTTACACAGGTGCCTTAAAAAGCTACAGATTTAGAGAAAGAAGTATTTCCATCACAGGTCTTCTAGAAAAACAGCACAAGACCATAATACCAACAGTACATGCAATAATGCAAAACAAGTTCTTACAAATTTTTCAGGACATGGGAAGTCAAACAGTTTGACCATGCCAAAATCATCGCCTGTTACAAGATTGATTCCCGAGTGAGAGACACAGGCACAGTTCACATCAGCTTTTTCAGCATGCCTCGACCAGATTCCGATTACTTCATCCCCCAGAACACTGCAACAGAAGAGCAACAGATTCTTTTGAAAACTACAGCAAAAAGAATACAGTAAGGAAACAGTGAGCAGCTCTCACGTTCTAACTGATTCTAAAGAATTGTACTTTGTACATTTTATTCTTACACACACCCCTCAGACAGGTTTTACACTGTAATTAATTTTTGTATCACTCCATAATTACTTCTGAAAATGATTCAGTAATATACTTCCCAAAATAAAGTGGCCCATAACAACACTAAGAAGCAGAGGTGAAATCAACGGTACTAATATTATCCAGTGAGGATTTGCCAAAAAATTGAATGAAGGAAAATCAAAATTCATCCCTCTTCCTTATAATCGGAAGGAGAAAGAATTGCTCAAGCCAGAAAATGTAGTCATTTATAGAAAATTTCTTTCACAAATTGTTGTGAAAAGTTGCTTTTTATTCAGCTCTGCCTACAATGCATGTGCATACTTTCAGGAATGCACAGAAAAAAACCACTTTATCATTTGTTAGGAAGTGAATGATTTGGAAATTCTTCTGCAACTCTTTCCTCCTGAATCACAGCACAGTACACCACATTCAAAAAGAATGATTTACTTCAGAGTGAAATAAAAGTAAAATATGGTAATTTCTAAGTCTGGTTTTAATGAACTATAACAACTTTAAGTACTTTTGTATATCTTTGCATATGCAAATACTAATAGCAACTTTAATACACAAATACTATTAGTGTAATACTGTAAATAAAACTTGAATCATCACAGTCTTGTACTGTCTTTTCATGTTTTGATATGTTTTAATATTACTTGTACTCTTATCCCTATGTTGCCATTTTGAAGCAAAAATTCCAGGTATTTGTGCAGTGCCATGAAAAACTACTAAGGCTGCTAGAGATCTAGCAAAGGAAGCCAGAGATAAACAGCAAATAGAAAGGCATATGTTGGAGATATCAGTTGTTACTGGATGTTCTCACCAGTCAAGTTCATGTTCTGTACTATCTTTTGCTGTACTGTACTTAACTGATCTACTGCCACGGCAGATGGGTGTATTAAAAGAAATCAAGTGGCTGAATGAAGGAATGAAATATGCTTTTGTAGTGTGCTATGCACTGTTGTAGGTGTTTCTCCTGGAGGTTACAAGTGTTTTAACAAGTGTAAATGTGTGAATCATCTACCTTGTCCAAGTCGCCCATGTTATTCTGTCAATCACAGCCTGGTCCATAAGCTGTTTTCCTGAAGGCACTTCATAGACTTGCCTTTTGTAAGACCCAGTAGAGACCTTTGAGTTGATGTCAGACAAAGAATACAAACTTTTTTGAAAAGATGAACATATAAATCTAAAGAGCCTTAAAAAGCATTTTCTTCATAGTTATCTTTTACTCTGTAAGTAACTTAGCTATTAATACACTTCCTTAATGAACTGAAAATTCTCGAAACTCTATACAAGCCTAAAGCAAGAGTGAGAAAGTGTAAGAAATCGTGAATTTTAAAATAACTAATTGATAAAAAATAATTGAAACATCTCACATTCTGCACATTAACTCTATGTATACATATACTGTGTGCATTAGTATGTGTGTGTGTAAATAAGAAAGGCAAAATAAACTTCTATCTTTAAAACTGACACAAAGATAACCCTCTGTCAATTTGAAAGTGAAAGAAGCTTCTTCCTCCTCCCAGATATGAACAAAATGTAGAAAGCAAAGCATGTCTATTTTATTTTAAGAAATGCCTTAAGCCCTGTGGCTGGGAATTGTAACACCATGATTCTGGTGCTGCTCCACAAAGGCTAGCACCAAAATGGTGTATAATGCTACCATTTTGGTCAGGGATATAAAGAATTTCCATGCCCCTGGGGCTTACAGAATAATAGACTATTCCTTTTTTAAGACAGCCCATCAGCCTGACAGAGATAAAAAGCCTAGGAGCACGTTACCAGGATTTTGAAATCTGTACCTCATTTCTGTGCTTATTTCTTGTATTTAATATCTAGGATAACTATTTTCATCACCCACTTACCACAAACAGCCAAGGGACAGTAACCTACTGAACATTTCATTACAAAATCTAGCAGTTATCAAAGGAGAATACTTGCAGAATCTCTCTCATGAGTATGTTTTACATTCAATAATCTGAAAAATTAATGACTGATACCTGGAGATAGGAGCTATCTGCAGAGAAGTCCATCTGGATCACAAAACTTGGGATATCTTTGCAATAACTGACTCGATTCAGTGTGGGACCCAAAGTCAGATCATAAAAATCCACTGCATTCTCACTGGAGCCAACTGCCAAGTAACGAGAATCTGGGCTAAACCTGAAGAGAGAAAAGAGTCTGCTAAGCAAAACAGCTTCTGAAATAAACCTTTCCAGTGAACACACATGCAGTAGAACATGGCAGTAACTTTGGTACAGTTGTCACATATATAAGAAATGGGAACACTTCTGAGTAACTGTTTATTATCAGATCTCTTTACCATTTTTATGGTCTAACAACTTACTGACATGCCCTGATACCCGATTCTCTAATGCCATACTTATAAGGCTAAAAACCAGAAAAATTAAATGCTGTAAATGAAGAAAAGCCAGACATTCTAGATGAAATGTACTGAACAAAAAGGTGTGAAATCAAACCTTTCATCTGCCCAATGTATTTCTGCACAGTGGTTTCCTCCTTCCAGTTTTTCTTTCTAGTCTTGAAACTCAGCTGCTTCCTGAGCTGAACAAATTCCTTTTGAATCAATGCCTCTTCTGTGTTACTAAGGAAATATCTTTATTATCATTATCTATGAGATACACACTGGGACAGGTTTCTGATTTCAGCAATCCCCTAACTCCTAGCAGGGCTACCCTGCCTCCTTGTTTGCTCATATTTCTCCCACGAGTCCCTCTTTGCTGTCCAGAAACTTCTCTCAGCTGATCATAACCAATTTATCTCACAGAAGGCACAGTCTTGTTCTCCTCTCAGGAAATGGAAGCAAAATTTTACTTCCAACTCCTTTCTAACAAAACACAACAAAGAGCAAACTGCAATACAGGCATTTCCAGTGTCTCTCACAATTCAGTCTGCATCTGTAAACTTCTGATCTCATTTTACACATCATCTCAACCTGCACCTTGTTGGAGAATGGCTCTCAGCGCCTTTTCACAACTTCTCATCTGCCCATTGATTAGGACAGTCTCTTCCTATTGTCCATTTACTTTCCCATTCACCCTTCATTTAAACTACTTCTTGACAATATCATCTGAATTCCCCATGGTATGGCTCAGTTTTTGAGTGATTGTAATCTCATGTGTTCAGGTACCTTCTCCTTCCTTTTTATTCCTACTACCAGAGTAATCACACAAACTCCACAATTCACTTACTGACTCCAGGACTTGAAATACCATTGCAATGCTTCTCAGAACACAAACTTGTATATTTAAAACTCAAAATATTTCAGATTTCTAGAATACTACAATAGAGGAAAAAAAAAAAAGGCATTATATTTTCTGACCTTATATCTTGAATTGCTGATCTTCTGTCCCTTTTCTTCCCCCAGATTTTTAGAGAGGTTACAAGCAAGATAATAAATTCTCCATTTTTCATGCCAATAGCTACCATATCACCTTCTGGGCTGTAACAAACAGTACGTGCTGCATGTCCCAAGCTGACTTTGTTAAGCATCTTCTGTGAAGAAATAAAGCCACAGAAGAGTAAATATTTTTATTTGTTCATACTTCAAAAGAACCTTATCCTAACAGATTGGGTTTATCAGATGGTTTATTCTCAAAATGCATTAAGAAAACAAGTTTCAAGTCCTCAACACCACCACAAGTTTAGGATATTTTTTTTCTTATTATTTTTTTCCTAAACAACAATTGTCTTCCAACACCTACCTTTTCTCCAATATCCCAGAGTCTTACAGTGCCATCTTCCGCAGCAGAAAGGAAAAAATCTCTGGAAGGATGCGTTGCTAGGCCCCAGATCGGTCCATCCATATGACCATTAATTAGAATGTTACATGCAGCATTTTTCTCTCCAACTTCGATTATTTCGGCATTTCTTGTCCCAACAAGAATTTTCCCCTTCAACAACAGTGAAAGAATTATCTCTGATGTAACACATTAACTACTCATGAAGATATAATCCAAAGCTATAGTTCTGACAAGAAGGTTTGCTGAGATCAAATGATTATTTACTCAAAGATAATTTATCTTATACTCATCTGACTTATTCAAATAAAAACCTGTACACAATCATGATGCCCACGGAGCTACTGCTTGTAAGTCAGATAGCTGAAGTGTAAAAAGAAAACAGAAAAGAAATACTTCTTCTTTAATAAAAATATGTAAAGAATATTACCTAAAGTAAGACTAAGATCTCCTTTTTTTCCTGCTGTAAAATCAGTTGCAGAAGCCTTCTATCTCAACCTTTAATTTCAAATACAAATTATAGGAAAAAGAGGAAGCAATTTACCATATATTTAATGCTATAGATCAATCCACAATCTAAGTGTCATTTTAAAGTCATGAGGCTTTTTTTACCTTGCCTCTGCAAACAGACCGAACACAGTCCGTCATTTGTCCTGTCTCTAGTCTGAAGGCACGGCATCGTTTCAGCTCTTGATCCCATAGCTTAACTGCTCCACCTTCCTTTGAACTACAAAGAAATCAGGAACAAACATGAGTGTAACGGCTGGTACAAAAAAAAATATTATTAATGCATGAAAGAACTGTATTATTTAATGTAAAGTATTATAAATGAGGCATTTCAGTATGTTTTAAATCATTAAAGGCTCCATTTGTTTCTACTGAACATGTGATGTTAATATGCTGAGCCTCCTAGCCAAAGAAATCCTGATTCAAAGTCTTCATAGTACTTTACAGAGCAAGTTGAAAGATGGTCGTGGCTTGGTCTGAATTAGTATCTCTTAGGAAATTTGCCTATTCATCAGGAAAGATACAAGATCCATATATTACTACTGTGAAATAAACAACAAAAAAAATCACTTTTGTGAAAATTTCACTGGTTTCAGTGCTGTGAAATAAATAACAAAGATATAGCAGAAAAATCACTCAATGTTAATTGCACAAGATACCCAACTAATCAGTATTAATCATGAAAGCTCTAAATATTTCCCACACACTTTCAAGAGAACTGATATTTCAGTAAAGAACACATTAACAGAAGCTTCTAAAAAGGTGATAATGTTTAATGAAACTGTTATAAATACGGCATTTCCAGCTGATCAGGGACATGTTTTATCTGCCTTCAAAGAGAAAATAATCTCCCCCAACAGGAAACACAATGTTCCATGACATTGAGCTGCCATTGTTACAACTTTGATTACTAATTGAACCCCACAAGGAAAGTTCAATCATAATTACTGCTTTTGTACTGTTATTACTAAAAGAACTGTAATGTATTATAAATTGCTAGTTCTTGAAGAACAATATTCTTTGCTTCTCAATAGCACTGTTTTCACATATGATTGGTCATTATACTCAGCAAAAAGATTTTACCAAAAGAGGCTGGAGAACTGCAATTAAGAATGCCAAGGCAGAAGCAAACATGTAATTTTCCTAATTGTAGCTTTTGTTTTGCTTTGTTACTTTCAATCTCCATTTTCTCACAGGGGATGGATTATTGTTTCTGACTATTATTCATTACTATTTCTTTCAGGTCAAACACTAATTATTTAAGAGGCTCTGACAGTAAACTCATGGTGGTGTTTCCTAAACACTAGAAGAAAATATTGCAAGCAGAGGAACAAATTTTCAGCTGGGTCTGAGTATCAACCAGAATCTTTAAGGACTGTTTATGGAAAAGGTATTAAGTGGCCTGAGTCCTGCAAAATGGGACACTATCATGCCATCAGGTGGACTGTATTGCAGCTTAAGGAGGGAGAACTGTAATACAGTCCACCTGAAAGAAAAAATAGCGCTTTTTTCCCTTTTATCATTAGAGAGGCACCAAGAAAAAATTAAAATGCTTGAAGAGGTATTTTGCTTACAACCCCAGCCACAAAGGATGTTTGCTATACCTTAGCTTTGAGAGAAGAGAGTTTGCCTCTGCCATCATAACTGAACAAATTTTTCCTTTAAAAGAAGTTGGGCATTACAATGTTATAATATTTATCATTCAGTTATTTAATCGCAATTGTGCAAATTAACAACCTCAGCTCAACTTCATAAAAAGAAGTAACCACCAAGGACTAGGCAACTTTTTAATGCTTAAAACTGTATTTTAAACTAAACGCTTTTGCCTTCTCTTTCAAAAGTAATACTGTTGTGATAAATACCATTGAATCATTTATTAACATAATAACATGACCTCAAGGCTACTTTTGATTATGATAATTCAGCCATTTTCAGTTTAAAGAGGGAGAACTGTATCATCTCTTTGATAACTGTGACTGACAAAGCTTGTACACGTGCTTTAGAAACATGACTGTCATTTAGAATTTAAAATTATGAAGAACTACTTGTACAGAACTTAGATTCCCTTGACATTAGGTACTTAAGCTACACCAGTCAGGACTCTAGTGACTTTAGGCTCTCTTAATCAACGGAAAAAAATAGGTAATCAAAGTTCAGATGGGTTTACCTTCTCTTTGGAGGTGGTGGCTACTTTTTTTCCTACCACCTAATCAGGAACACGAAAATTACTACCCTTCTAACTTTGATGACTCAACTGCCTAGTGCTAGATGGGATGAGTCCAAACGATTTTTAAAGAATACATGTGCACGCAGAAAAAACCCAAAACAGAATAAAAGATGACTCACGGCCTTTCTTTGCCTCCTGTAACGATTAAACCATCTCTTAATGTAGTATACATTGTGAAAACTGGTCCATTGTGAGCTTTGGCCACAATTCGCATTAATACATGATCTTTCCAAACACAAACATCTCCACTGATAGTACCTGTAAATGTCAAGTTATTCTGAAAAGGGGAAAAATATATTCATCATCTGATTCTGAGTAAGACAGGAAGAAAACCATTCAGAAATAAAGATCATCACAATTTGCATTTAAGCTAGATTGCTTTTATTTGCTGCTGTAGAGGAGCAAATTGTAGAAGGGGTAATAAGAATCTGTAGGGAAAAAACAATGAGCTACTATATTCTTTCTTGAAGTCTGAAACATGCTTTCTCGTAGCTAATAGGCTCTGCAATACAGGAAGAAAAGCAACCACAGGGTTATCTGTGTTTTCAGCCTACAAAGTGTGCCAACTGTTCTGAAAAAGTAGAAAAGCAAGAGCAAAGAAGTTGACGGCCCAGGTGAACAGAATGAGTGCTGCTCATACAGAGCACTTCCTGAAATTGCAAAGATATGGAATTTTGGAAAGAGGCCTGCCTCTGTCAAAAAAAACCCATAGCAAAACAAAACAAAATCCTACTGCGGTCATCTAACAGTCACAGACGTTAACAAATGCCCCAGGACAATGCTGTTTTTAGATCACCCATGAGTAGTAATGCATGCAGATTATAATACAATCACCCCCAGGCAGGCATAAAATTAGTCTCATTCCTACTCTTTGGATCCTGCAGTACAGTGTTGGCCTTGTTTTACCTGGATTAAATACCAATCAGCATATTATCTGTCCAAAGCATGCACTTTTGTTTCCCTTGAAAACACACAAATCCACAATCTTTTTCTTTTCTGCTCTAAAGAAAGCTGGTATTCATTCTCACTAGCAGGCAAGTATTAGTAACACTAAACCGAGTTTAATAAAACAACTGACATATTCATTAGCAGATTAGAAAAACCTCATTAATCTCACTGAATAAAGGCAGAAATGTAAGATAAATAAATAAAAAAAGAATAAAATATTGTTTGTATGCATTTAAAAATAATTGCTAAGATACATACCGCTCCAAAGGCTACAGAGAGCATCGTTTGCATTCGGGCATCTTCTATGGAGCTCAGCAGGCCTTTTTTACTGAGAAGAGCTCTTCCAGCCAGTGTCCAGAACCTCACATGTTTTACTCCCACAGAAACAAACTGGGTATCTGAATCTGGTCTGAATTCTGCTACAAATATACGCTGGTTATGGCCAGCTCGGCTGGCAATTTTGGCACCTGGCGGAAAGAAAATGGACATTCTGAATTCACTGATGAAAAATACACATTTATAGTTAAAATAAAAACTAGTTACAGGGAATGATGAGTCACCCAAGACCATACAGGTCAGGAAGAAAAGCACAAACTGCTCCTAAATTAAAACTAAATCAAGATGCAGATAAAAAACCAAACCAATAGCCACCATATTAAATCAGTTCCTCTAGCAAAGCATAGCACCTAATGAGTTAGGAGCTCAGATCCAAGTTCCCATATCTTACACTCCTATGACTCCTCTGAAAATCCCAAACTCTGGACAAATTACAAGAGACTAATGAATTACTTCTCTTCAAATTTTGCCAAGGTTAGAAAACTTTCCACTTTCTGCAGAAAATGAAGAAACTGATTTGGTTACATATGGTCTTAGATTCAAAGCTAATGCTTTTCTAGTCTCTCCAAATGTGTTAAAATCAGGTCTTTTGACCCATACGAAGATTCCTCAGCCTGATTCCTTAGCTGCCATGTTGAATCTGTATAAACTCTTAAGAAGGAGACTTCTGACTGACAGCAGTGAATTGCAGCATGACCTTTTACCACACACCCTTCATGCTATGTAAGTTTGTGTGATGCACATTTGACATTGCATCCAGCTTCACAGGATCTAGCAGACAAGCTGAAAAGGGCCACTTTTTATTAACTTGGTAGCTGATCTTTAAACTTCTAAGAGATAATAGCTGATCAATGGACACAGTCAAAGAGAGAGGAAATAAACCACTAAGATTAGAGAATCAGTTTCATGGTCTGGGCATGATTTTGCCAGACAGAAAGGAGATGAGGAAAGGTGCTGACCAAATCGCTTCAGCCTAAATCCTGAACTCCAAAGTGCATCTGAAAATATGCAGTATAACTTAAGACACCAACTATATAGCTGCATAAAGGAGCTACACGGGCATCACATTTTTGCAACTTGCAATTTTGGGGGGAAAATTTTAGGAATACAACAAACTAGTCAGTAACCAGACTTTAAAGAAGAAGAACAGAGAAAAATTTCAGAAGCAAAACAGATTTTGTAAAGAGTTATTACCAAGCAGCAAAGAAATGCCTGCAATTTAAAATAAATAAATAAATAAAGGAAACAAAAAAAATAGAAGAGTACGATTTTCTTTAATTATTCTAACTGGAAACCTTGGTCTTTACACAACAGTTCCAAAGGATATATATATGCAGCAGTTTGCAGAATGGGCAACTGCGTCTATATTACCTCTTCTATACTTATGTTACAACTGCTCTTGTCTCAAGCCAACATTCCTCTACCAGTACAAATACATCCTACTGAAACAATTGCTTTCTTACCTTCCTGCCACTTCCAAATGGTAATGGTGTGTTCGGGATCCAGCCCTACAGAGAGCAGCAGTTTGCCAGTGGCACTGAAACTGACTGAGCAAACGCCCTTTGAATGGTAGCACCGCAGCACCGACAGAGTCTGTTTGTTCATTGCATCCCACACATGAATAGAAGGAGCTGTAGCTACACAGATATAAAAAAATGTAAGTGGTATATGCTTTGAAAATGTCTAATAAAGTCTTACTGAAGGATCCTTATTAAGCAGGTAATATTTTTTAATCAGACAAATAGAACTGTTCTGGGCAGACAGAGGGGGAAAAAAAAAGAAAACAAGAAAAAGGAGATTTTGCCCTGCCTTTGGCAACCAATTGCAACCTTTGCAATTTGCAACCAATTGCCCTGCCTTTGGCAACCTTTGGCAAACAGGATCATTAAATAGGACTAAGAAGTTGGCCTTTGGCCTCCTTACACTACTGGAGATGAAAACTTTGCTTACCCTGCTATTGGACTGCTGAAGCACAAGCACACATAGAGGCTCTGAAAGCAAACTGTCTTCCTGTTTTCTCCTAAGTAAAACTTAGTTCCACATGCTAACTCAAAAACCTTCATAAATATTGAATAGGTTATCAAGAACGTAATTTCTACATGGGGCTTTTGGACAACTGGTAGCAACAGAGAAATTAGTTTACACTGCAAGGCCAAAATCTCCTTTTCTACAAAATGGCCATCTGTCTGAATTCCATGCTCTCTTAGGAGAGTGTCAGCTGAATAATCAGCTTGCTTACTGATGCAGAAGAACTAGGGTATTTATTTTAGCTTGCGCTGTTTAGACTGCAAGCTCTTTGCAGTAAGAACCATCTTTCCATGCTATTAATATATGTGATTATATCTATTATGATGACAGCTAGAGTTTTTTTCCAAATGCAATTCCCTCTCCAATGATCCTGCAATCCATGTATATTTTGCAATCTCTAAATAGCATTTAGGGCATTTCCAGGACAGTAAAATTCTCTCTCAAACTTCCTTAGTTCTGATCTCTAGTATATCTGACTGCAGAGTCTGGAGGTCACGGATTATTGTTGTAGACCCAGATTCATTTAAACTAAATTCTATTTCAGCTCCATGTTTTGTGTTTCTAATCAGCTAAACCTGGTCCCTGAAAGGCAGACAAGCAACGGAAAACAGTAGGCACAGGGACCTAGGTAAATTTTAGCAACGTGAAGCTAAGCCCAGTTCCACAGCTGTTCCAAAACAGTCTCTAGATAAATCTTCTCTTTCCCACTGGAAATTTCTTCCCATGGTACCAACATACCGTTATTATCATCTTGCAAGAGGTACCACAGCACTGTACAGACATGCCATTAAAACAGAAAGGGCAGGGTCTTGCGACAACTGGCTTATCTCAAAATTTTCAGCAAACTCCTTGCTGTCCTTATGGAAAGCTGAGTGAAGAAAGAGCTTTCTTAAGGTTTTGAACTGTTTTTCTCTCTTCAGCACTCCCTTTGGTCAGACAGAAATTTTCACCTAGGTTTTATGAATATGAACCAACAAAATCTTTCATAACAAGATTTGCAGGACAGAGAATGTGGACTCTGTCCTGACACTGTTTCCTGCTTATGGAGTACTCCAGCTGCTCAACATCTGCTCTCACAAGAGAGATTTCCATCCCCTTCTGAGATAAATCAGATAAAGCTACCATGGGCCGGCAGGACAAAAAAATACTTCCACTAAGACGAAGGAAATCTATACCAAGTCACTATGAAACTTAATTTGCCATTCCAGCTTATTTCAAACATTACAGCTTCAAGAACCCCTGCATCACTGTAGGCAACATAAAATTGGAACAGGGAAAGTAAAAGCTGCTGGCGACCCAGGTGCCAAATAGCTATTGATAAATTTTAAGTGAAACTATGCAACTTTCTAATGAAGGCAGGCAGCAGCTTGGATTCCAGACTAGTGGTTCTGTAAAGAAAAAAGCAAGAGTGCTGTTTTTCAGGCAGTGACAACAGAATTTATGAACACATACAAGGTCAAACTAAACCTGCACTAGGAAGAGGGCAAGCAAGAGAGGAAAGTCTCTAGGTATTATATGCAGGACTAGAGATTTTCTTTCATATAAACAACCATATCACCATTTCTTCTTTTATACAGTTTTAAAGTGTGGGAAAGGGTACCTATATGCTTCCTGCCATCCTTAAAGCAGGCACAATAAGACATATTTAAAAGAAGTCAACACACATTAAAAATGCCATTGTACATTTGCTCTTCACAGAAAAAGTTTTAGATCCACATGAAGATTATTATATTTTCTAGGTATACATGAACACACATTTATGCATCTCTGGAAGATGTGTCACAAGACAATTATGGCTGCTTAACAATGAACTCACTCACACATGATGGTAATGAATTTTTTAAGATTGCATTCAAAAAACAACGTAGTAATAAAAAACAGCTCAGTCAAGACCGTCAAGCTGTCAAAGACCCAAAATGATAAAGAAAAAATTAAACTGACATCATAACCAGCATTTTGGATCAGTGGTAATAACTGCATGACAATCATACATAAATGTGAAAAGTGATCGGTTTTTTTTTTCACTCAGTCACCTAGGCCTCCTCAATGGAATTTACTGTAGAAATGCATATTTAAAATTATACTCAATTGAGTGTCTAAAACGAATGTTGTCAGCCCCAACATGTCTACAAAATCTGCAGGTGTACATAGGAATGCTACACCAGACAGTAGAACTCACTGATCACTGGGCAGCAAGAAGGGAATATGTTACAACAAAAGTAGATTTTGAGTGTGTTCTAACATTTTAATTGGTTCTATACTTACAATTTGCTGAGTTGTGGTTTATATTCAGTACTGACAGAAATATGACTGATACGGGTTTTAATAAACTGAAAATGAACTCATGTTACTTATTGCTCTACAAAGCTGTTGACAGCTACTAGATAGGCTAACTACACCTGAAGATGTTAAAATTTTATTGCCCTTACCTGACATATCTGCTGAGTCTCCTGTAATGGAAAAGCAGCAGAAAAATAATTAGACCAGAAATAAGATTAGTGCTAAAGAAAATATATGCCACATTTAGTGTAATTTCTTAACACACACCTTGATGTCATCTTTTGCATTGCAGCAGCACCAGATCTGCTTTTAGTATTAAAGATGAACATTTTGACTTACAACATAAAAATCAAGTTTTGGTGTATGTTAGGTGTCTTTCTGCGAAGCTAAATAAAAACATATTTTACACGTTACTGATATTTTAACGAATTAAGTGGAACATCCCCCCAAAAAGTGCTGATAGCTACTTCTGCTAAGTAGTAATGTTTGAGTCTGATCTTAACAAGTAGCAAATACACTCAGTGTTCTTCCATAGGAGCATTAAGAAAGAAGGAATATAAAGGTTCAGGTACTGAGAAGTATTACCAAGACTCTGCACAGCAGCATTACAGTTTAAAAATGTTTGAAGTAATGTTTCTGTAAGTCTTTTGAAGATTTAAATCATGATGGTATAGCTATGTTTGTGCCAGTCACATGAGTAGGAAAAGTAGCAGCAGTTAAGTATGTTCTTTATGGTGTATTTACTCCTTAACATCTGTTCAGATTCTAAAAATGAGTGTTGTTTGAAGATATTTTGCTTCCAGCTCATTTTTCAGATTTAATTTTCTCCTTAAAAATGCTTTGCAGTCTATTTTTTAAGCGTCATCTGCTCCTGATTTGTATGCCTTAATCCACATCACAAAGCAGTTAAAATTGTTTTACTGCTATAGATGCAGAAATTATTATGAAATAAAAAGCATTAAGGGTCCTGTGTTTCTTCTTGAGTAAGATGAACACAGAAGAAAATTCACAAAAACCCCACATTTCCACATTATGCCTACATTCTTCCCATACATTCTATCATACGAAAAGGCAAACAGGGACAGATTAAGAAATACACTGCAAAAACAAATTCCTGAAAACAGTAAAAGGTCTGTAATTCCTGCAAATGTTCTTTTCAATCAAAGCATAGGCAAAATCTGATGATAGTTTTCTTCCATCTAAATAATTTCCATTAATGATTTCTTTAAATTGATGTGAGGTAAGAAACTCACCAACAAATGAAGCTAATTTAGCTAAGCAGTTAAGGCTATCAATGAGTCAATTTTAATGAGACATGCACCTAAAAATCCAAAGAGCAGAGGGAAGCAGGTAATAAACTGACCATATTTAGATGAAACATCTAAAACAAACCTATAGGAAAAAAAAATATTCTGGCTAAAATGAACCAAGGGGTTTTTGTATTCTACGCACTAAGGAAAAAACCATGTGGTTTTGAATCTGCTGAGACTCAAATGAAGATAAGAAAATTGCAGTTAGGTTGTAGGACTACAAAAACACACTGTTCAGCAAAATTTAGATTCAGCAGTATTAGTTCAGCTGTGCAGATGCACAGTGGGGATCTTGTTATTTTTTTTCCTGGTTAGTTTGTAGATCAATTTTAAAGTTATTATGAAACACACTTTTTTGCCTCTAAACCTAAATTTTCTGTAGGGAAACAGCATTAGGGATTTAATTCATGTTAGAATATTACAACTATGTATTATCAAAACACCAAGTAGGTATTATAAATCTGCCTGATGAGATAGAACCTACATAAAGTGGAATATATTTTACAAATTCTGAGATTGGTCCATATAGAAATGAAGGATAGCTCAATTAAGCTTCAGCCTACTCAAGCTGACAGTTAAATAAAACCAGACTAATTTCATGGGGCTTAAGATTTGTAAAAAAAAATTTTTGATAATGCTCCAAACAAAAGATAAGCTTAATCTTCTTTCATGCCTTAATGTTTTTTGTTCAGCTTTATTAAATTACACTCAAACATAGAAAGAGGACAGGTAACTGAGTAACACTCATACAAACGGAGATAGCATAATCAAATATTTTTGTGATTTATCATGAACTCACAAGGCCCTAACTGCATGCTTTTATGTTAATTTCTTTTTACAAAAATACAAACATACCTACTTGGCCAGTTGCCACTATGTTGGTAAACTTGGGGTGCTGATTTACAGTGAGGCACAAAATATCATCATTGTGTTCCTGGTAAAATGACTGAGAGCCTAAAAATCAAAAATAAAAAAGTCCAACTTTAATTATAACATTTATATATACACAGACACGGTTAATGTTTGAAAAAGTTATCCAAAAGGAATTTTGGAAAGCTAATAGCAAAACAATCAAACCTTTACTTCCTTCAAAATTCAGTCACTGGAAACACTTCAACATATTTAGTTTGCTTATGCAGCTATAATGCATTAGCTCCACAGGCTAAATTTTCAGCAACAAATACTAGTTTTCCCACATATTTTCGTAAGACCTAAGGCATATCAGTTATGTAATTCAAAATGTGTGAGGAAATACTTTTCCTCAAGTGAGTTTTCTCCTACCTGTTGCCACATTATACAAGATCCCAATGGATGCAGTATGGTATATTACATCAGCACCATCATTCAAGTAGTGCACATTGTTTCTGCAGTCCTTGCCTCGGTATCCAAATACCAGCTCCAAAATTAGGTCCTAAAAAAACATATTTATATCCATTAGATATTCAAAACCTTAAAGCAAGTATGAACTGTACTGTCTTTTCTAGGGTTTTATTTTTCAAATACGTCCTTATGCAGTAAAAGATGTTTAATGATGTCTCAAACCAACAGGAACTCAGACTGTACCTTCCCTGTCAGCTTACATTGTTGCTTATTCTTGTCAGACCCAGTCATGTCATCCTGTCATCGCTGTTTAGTGGATGCTGTAGAATACTTGTATGTGTATATACGCTCACATACACATACATACAGACAGATATTCATAGACATGCATGTAAATAATTACAATGAGCAAAGAAAACACATTTTTGATGCAAAAGGTACTAAGAAGTGAAGAATGACAAACGCTGGTCCACAATTTAATTCCAGCTGTTCATTAAAGAAGCTCAATTGCAGCCTAAAACTTCTAGAATGCTAATGATAAAAGGCTGTTTATTAATAAACAGCTATCATAGAAAATCATAGAAAATAAACATAATAACCATAAAGAATAAACATAATAAACAGCTATCATTGAAATACCATCGAAAATAATTCAGTTAACATGAAGAACTGCATTTTTCAAGGTTAGATGAAATTTCCACTTCAGATTAATCAAAATGGAGTATATTTATTTGCATTAGCCACGTAAAGGAAAAAAAAAAACAAAAAAACCCAAAAGCTCGAGCTAAGGACATCATTAACAAGCTTTTTAAAAATATTTTATTTTCAATGCTATTAACAATGATGAACTGCCAATTAAGTTTTACAGCAAATTTTTTAGAAATTGCTGTAAGAAATGCATGGTTTTATTAGCGATAATACACCCCTTAACAATTCAGTTATCTAACCAGGATAATTGCTTTCTACACAATGTATGTAAAAGGTTTCATTGTTACTAAGAATTAAGTTGTGCTCCAGTTCATTTGCAAGAAAAAATAGTATCAGTATTTTCATCTTTTGAGATGAAAAAAATCTCTGCCACTTTTGGGGTTATTTTCTCACTATTCAGTGTTTCCATCACTGATTATATTCAAAAATGAATCTATCATTTAGTGTGTACACAAATGCATCAATTTGGGGGGGGGCATAAGGGGAAGGGAAATAATAATCCTAGAAGGAGAAAAAGAGAAGATCAATGTTTTCTTACCTCTATAGGTCTCTTTTTCTTCCCAACATTGTTTGTCTGAAGTTTCTCCGGCTGTGGCAATGCCCTACTAACTGGTGGTCTGAAATAAAGAACTGCGAATAAGAGAACGCTGTCCGTCACCCATTCCATACTAACACAGTACCTTCCAACGTGCTAATGCATATGGAAAATTTCTACCCCTATTCTGCATAACTGATATTTTCTTTTATCTTTATAAGAAATACCTCTGACAGAGCAAAAAATAAAAATGAAAGAAAAAAATCTTTGTTTAACATGCTAGGTCTTTTTGTCAATTCTTCATCAATCCATGTGGTTAATGCAAAAGCTTGTTTTACAATGAATGACCACTGATAAAATATTCTTCACTTTTTCATGCCATGGTCTTAAGGTATTTCCATCTTCGTAGCAATTTTTATTGGATAAACTTTAAAGGCTTACCTGATTAATCTAAATATTTGAGATAAACATTCCTATTGCCACATGCCCTTAGAAGGACCTAACTTTCCTATTTTTTTAATAGTTTGTGAAGAACTCAAGGGACACCTGCCCATTCACTTTTACATCAACAGAAACAAGTTATCGATCAACACTTAGTTAGAAGTAAACTATTACCATGCAAACACATGAATATCAGCCATAACTTCTGTTCCACTGTTCTGAATAGCCCAGACTGAAGAAATACCAAATAGATATGTTTGATAAAGATCTGTAACATATCTTTCAGATTATGTTCAATGGTTCATATACAAAGAAACATAAATGAGTTTTCTTTATCTAAGCCATGCAATTATTTCAAGTGATTTGCAGAAGCATTAGTTATTGATTCTATATATACAGCATATCTGGCTATGAAAAAACCCTCTAAGTTTGACCCATCAGAGAAAATAAATTTAAAAAAAAAAAATCTATGTATATATTCAATGAAATCCAGATGATTTAATCCAATAGGCAGCATGACAAACTAGTATCACACATACAACAGGTCAGCTCTCTTTCATACTCTCGTTTTAGTATGAAGTACTTTTAATTCTACCTCTGCTCTTGAATGATGGCTTTGACACAAAATAACCACCATGTCCTTTCTAAGACGAATATACTGTGATTTGTTTGTACATTGTATATTTTGAATTACACCTGAAAAGTATGCAGTTCAAATGCATACATATATTTGAAAAATATTAAATTATTCAAACAAAATACGATTTTCTGGCTTTATTCATCCATTTTCCATAATTTTAGTACTATTTATAGATTTATGTCATATCCCCAATTAAAAGATTTGTACATATTATAACACAAATTTTACAGCAGCCAACTATAGACTGCATTCTGAGATACTTCAGTACTTCCTCTATGCTTAGATGCCTGTGTGGTAACTATGGAAATAAAATAAATACAAAAAAAACCCCACAGAGATGAAAAATTTCAGTCTGGTAAAGCAGCCTGGCAGATTCCTGGATCATGCAAACATGATCAAGTTTATTAAAACTTACTATGGGCTGCATTAAACAAATTCTTATCAAAGCAAAGTATAAAATAACAATGTAAAGTTAAAAAGACAACTAAAGGCATGAAGGACAATAATTAAGGGTCATATTTCATATTCATTCAGAAATAAGTGCAAATTAAAACAGAGGACACTAACTGAACTATGGAGAAAGACTTACATAACTTCACAAAGAATGGCAGTCTAACACTTGGTTTTTGCTACTCTAAAATTCTTACTCTTGGAAATCAGACTTCTAACAAACTGGCAGTAAAGGCGAAAATCTGGGGACACCAACCATATAGAGCAATGCAGGTCAAAAAAGGAGTCTAGTGGGGCGTGCACTAAAGGTCTCCTTGCTCAGAAACAAATATTAAAAGATAGCAACTCTTAAATACACTGTCAGACCTGTGTGAAATATGTCTGGCGGGAATGTAACCCCAGATTTCATTCTCAAAGGCCCTCAGTTACAGATCTTTTTTTCCTCTATGAGGTCTGCAGCTACAAGGAATCCATATACATCTCAAGACAGAAAAGCAAGGCATTTGAATTTGTTTCTCAGTTATAGTGTGGACCAAGCTCACAGACATAGCATCCTGACCCCTTAGTTTGTGGAGATGAAAAAGTATTCTACAAAATTTTGCAAAAAAGGAGGAAAAGGACACCAAGCATGGTCTGGGCTGCCATACTCATTATCTATACAAGCATGCTGGCCAGTAGAGGAATCAAGGAATACATCTGATTTCTATCAGCAAACCTAACATCTTATTTCATGAATTTTCACTTTTGAATCGCCCACCACTGTCTCTCAACCAGCTCTTTCCAGGTTTTATAGTTGATGGAAAATTCCTCACCTCCCCAGCTATTTTCAAGGTCCTTTCTTCTCTTCAGTCTTATCAACTCCTAGCATCCTCTCATCTAGTCTGCCATATTTCTAGAAGAGTATTACTAAGTATAATTAAATATAATTAAATAAGTATAATCACTTTTAATTTAAAAAACCACAGAAATCAGTTTTACTCAGAAATTTCTGAATCATCAACAGAAAACACTCCTAACAGGTCACAATGTTTATCATATTAAATACATATGGAGAGAGAATATCTAAAGTTTTGCAGAGGAAAAAGAAATTGACTATATTTGTTCACCTCCTTCACAGTAGATGAGCAATTTCAGTTACAAATACACTGATCAAGAGGTTAACAGGTATCTCTCACTGCCATAGAAGTCTCCTTAACACTGTGTGCTACTCAAACTGAATCAACTCCAATCAAGTGGAACTACTGAAATTCATGAGCAAAACCTGAAAGGTACAGATTCTATATGGGCAATAGGTTATTTTAAGAAATAAAGCTTTGTTTGAGGTTTGGAGTGGTTTGCTTGGTTGTTGGGGGTTTTTGTATATGAATGTAAGAACTGCTTAAAACTGAACAAATGCTAGTGTTTACAGTATCTGAAGTTAAATGGCAAAACAATAACCAGTTCCCTCCCTGCACAATCAAATGTCTTTGAAGAATGAATAGGGTTAACGAGTCAATTGAATATGCACATACATACCCATTATTTTATGGATAGGAATTATAGTTGTTGAAATACATATAATAGCTGGTTTGTGTAACAGGTTAATGATATTAAGAGCTGCTAATGAATATTTTTCCTATTGACAGTTTATTGCCTTGAATTATAATTAAAATTCCTTAATTCCTTTGATGCCTCCATAAATAATTGCTACTCATTTATTAACTAACTAGGAGCACACTTACAAACAAAAGAAGTTCCTTAAAAAACATTTATTCTAAAATGGTTCCTTAAAACCCACTTACATAACGGTGGTTTTAAAGCCTTTTTTAAACAAAGGAAACACAACATGTACCTTTCTCTTTTTAAATATGGAAATCAGAAACAATGTTGATGTGCTGAAAATTGGAAGACTGTGTATCAGTGATCCCAAGAATGTGGGAGGACGGAGGGAATAGAGGAGGGAAGAGAAATCTATAACTAGTCATATTACCTTTTCTCTCATCCCATGCAGCAACTATAAAAATCAAACAGTAGATAGTATTGCACAAATGTGAGACTGGCATGCTGGTTATTGTGCATGCTGCTTCTACTGTTTTACAACTCAAAAAGAAATCCAGCTGTCAAAGACATGCTAAGGACTAAAAAGAAAATCAGAATGTGACTTTACTCAGCTGTGAAGCCTCAACAGCCAAGATATGATTGCTAGCCTACACAAACACCAGCATAAAAATATCCAAAACTTCTTAAGCAAAGCAGAAAAAGACACACTCTTACAGTTCCAGAGCACCTTCGTAGCTAAGAGAGAAGCATAATTTCTAATGCTTTTCAGACAGCAAGGAAATCTTTAAATGCAGGTTCCTCTAAATTGCAGCAATGACGAACAAGAATGCCAATTTCTATATTTAGTATTCTTGCATAAATTTCTCTATCATTTTGAACAGCAGACTAAGAAGTGTATCAGTAACTTATGCTACTCAAAAAACCCCCAAACAACTAGAACCAAAAACCACTACGAAAAGTAGCTCAAGAGCAAATTAAGATTTCAGATCAAAGAGAGGAGACTACTATGCATTACTATCAAAAAAACCCACCTGAATTGAAGCAAGCAGTCCGAACTGTAGGGAACTGAGTCCACTTCTCTTAGAATTCAGAACAATCTATCCACAAAAACATTTTTATGCCTATCTCAATTCTGAGATTCTGAGAAAAAAATAGGCATTCCCCAAAACATTACTGTTTAAAAGGAACAATATGTGTTTAATTGGTTGTCAAAAGCTACTACTGTTTGACTGCTGTTGCAATGATACATAAAATCAGAGATTGCATTGGTTGGGGAGATTTAGGGAAAATAAAAAGGATAAACCTAAACCAGCAGAGGAAATAAGTACCGCAAATAATCACACATTTGAGGTAAAGAAAATGAAAAGTAGATTCAACAACCTTTTCCCTGGGGAAAGAAAAATAACCAACCATACAAATCCATACCACCAAAGCCAAGCTTAACAGAAGTAGGAAGCTTGATGACTACAGTTATTTAAACAGATCTACTGGAGCAGAATTGAGAGACAATTCCCGTGGCATAAAAGGGCTGTAGGCCCCACCACTGGAGGTCAGTCCTGTTTTACAGATACGCACAGAGGGAAGATTGAGCAAAACTGCACAATCCACCTTCTGATCACTTCAGAATGCTCCAAATATTTTGTATTTTTAATTTCTAATTTGTCACAGTCAATCCTGGAAGTCTTATTACTGTTGTTCTAGAACCTGAAAAAACACAGCATAAAGAGCCCTTCTTCCACTTGTCACCCTCACATTTGACACAGACTACTCAAGCCTCATTTATTTCTCCCTTTCTCTCTCCATTTCATTTACGGAAAAGAAGGCAGAAAAAACAAATAGACCAGGAGCACATAGCTGATGTTACATGAAAGTAGTAAAAACTGAAAGGCCATGGTTCTGGCACAGGTTTATGTTACAGGAACCAAACTGACTGGAAATGAAGATTTCTCTGCTGCTTGGATGTAGAATGTGGTACTTTTATAATATGTCTGCTAATCCCTTGTGATCAAACAAGGAGAAGAGGTAAAACTATATTACATCATACAACCACCTGAATAGACCACCTATACTTAAAAAGACTACACAGATAAACAGATACAAATCTAGGTTGATATCCATCCTTAGCCAATTATTAGAGCATATTTACATCTGTACATTACCATACGAGAGAATCAAGTGAATGTACAATTGCCAATAAAACTTGACTTGACAATTCACACTCAGGCATATTATTGCACAGGTCACCTATACAACTTCTACAAGTACCCACCTAAGAAAGGCTAAGTCTATATTAATTCAGAGCAGTGGAACTAGAATGCAAATTACAAGGTTTTTTTAAAGGTGTGAAAGCTAAAGGTATTTTTCATTTACTATTTAAGGTGCAGGCAAGTGAATAATGGCAAATACAACATGGTCATGTACCTGCATGTATAACTGATTGCATGCTCAAAAATTGCATGCAAAAAGATGGGAAGGAGAGCATGAATAACATTTTGGGGTGAATGCAGATATGGATGGGGTCAGTTTGCACATGTGGAAGGGGAGTTCCAGCCATCTATCATGGGGAAAATAAATACCTTAATATGCATTTTACTTTCAACATGAAAATAGACTGTGCATACATACATTAATATTTCTTGTTGTAAGACTGTAAAAATGGAATACAAGTACTTTGAAGTAGTTTGTGAAACAGAAAAAGACCCATTTCATGGTTTTAGGCATTATTTCAGTATTATTGACACTGCTACCCACATTGTCTTGCATGATGCTGTTTTACTCCACTCCCTATTTTTAGTATTGATACTGAGCTTCTAAAATTATTAACAGGAAAAGGGATGGTCTTTTGTGGTTAATATAAACTGACATCAATTCTTCAAGTTCCATGGTAACTTATGACAGTGTCAATCAACATTTAATTCTCTTTCAATAATCCAAATGTTATTTTGGACACGATTTTGCAGATCAAATTACAGCTCTTAGTACAAAAGAAGTCCCCTCCTGTGAGGGTCACCATAACTGCACCTCATACTTTGGGGTACTTGGAATTGATTTTACATTAGCCTTCAGCAAAAAGTGACTTTCACTGGCCAAATGTGTGGGCAAGCATGAACTAATTTTAAAAGGAAAAGGTCTTTCCATTTAACTCTTGGCAAGATTTTCAGTCACTTGTGTAACTTCTTATGTTTGATTTCCATTAGAAGGTAATGAAACCTGCTAGCTTTTAAGCATTGCTTCTTGAGAGTGATTATTCATAATTGTTTTCATATATCCTATGAATAGAGTGAAAGGTACATGATATAGCACCCAACATGACAGATGGCTTTCTAAAGAAAATGAGAGATTAGAGTAAAATACAGACTAGACAGCAGAATAAAAGCATTACCTGGAACCTCTTTTCAGCAGCAGGAGGGAAAGAGAAGAGGATTACTTATACAAGTTTGGCTGAAAGCTAGGTGTCTGTGAATTACTAATGGAAATAATTATATTTGTTTTCCAGTTTGTTTACTTCCTTTTTACAAGGGGATTATTCATAACTTCAGAGGTTCTATAAATCTATTATTTCTACAGAAAACTCCCATTCACTTAAATGGGAATTACAAACAAGTGTTGGCATTAGAATATAATTCTTAGGAATTATTCCTACCACAGAAACAGAAAATGCAAGCAGAAGCAGACCCAAAAAGTTGTGAAGTGTATCAAGTGTTTCAAGAATTGGAAAACACAACACCTGAATTACTCGAAGAAAGGTTGTGCAGGTTTAACTTCATGGATAAGCATGTCTGCAGAGGACACTAAGCTATGCAGTTCAGCTGATACTCTGGAGGGAAGAGATGCCATCCAGAGGGACCTTGAGGTGCGCCTGTGAGGTGGGCCAATGCCAACCTCATGAAGTTCAACAACGTGAAATGCAAGGGTTTGGGGCAATCCCGGGCACAACTAGCTACAGGTTGGGTCTTCAGAGCAGCCTTCCAGTACCTGAAGGGGACCTACAAGGACGCTGGAGAGGGCCTCTTCATCAGGAACTGTAGCGAGAGAGCAAGGGGTAATGGGTTTAAACTTAAACAGGGGGAGATTTAGTTTAGATATAAGGAAGAAACCCTTTATTGTTAGGCTGTTGAGACACTGGAACAGGTTAACTTTTGAGTGCTAGCCATAAAAATAGCTAAGATACACAAATGTCCATTGCTCCTAGGAAAACTGCTGTTGTGAAGTGGAAAACTGTTATGTATTTTTTTTAACTTCTGATATCACAAGGAAAAAGAAAGCAATTGCCTGAGCCAAAACAGGAAACCGAGAACAAGAACCTACCCCCACTGGAGAGGTAGTATGCACATTCTAGAAAGTGCGTTTACATTTTGAATTAAAGAAACACTGGCAGAAAACTATTATGCTACACTGAATGTGGAATCCCATGTTCCATACTTCACAGAGAAATCACCTGCTCACCAGACTGCAGTGTTTTGCAGCCTTTTTTGCTTATTTTTCCTTTCTGACCTTAAGGATTCTTTCATTCCTTTCTGTAGAGCTTTAGCAAAAAGGAGTGACACTGTTTTGACCCAATTGGTGATGTGAAGTTTTGATGGACAAACAGCCTAAGCCTCTGATTTCCTACATCACCCTACCACTTACAACACAAAAGGTGAGATCAACTTAACCTAATAACATTAGATTCAAAATAATCTTAGTGCTTCAATTTTTGATATCAAGTTGCGTAATTTCTGACTCTAAATCCAGGCCATGGTCTGGCCTCACAGACGTGCTTTTGTGAGACAGAACTAAGAAAGACACAGGATTTCAAGTATGCTTTAGTATCCATTGTTTCTGCCATTTAATTATCTGGATACTAAAAATTACACAGAGGGCACATTACTATTCAATCTTAAGTAGTAACTACATTTTTGGTATTGTCTTCATTTCCATCTTCTCTCATAGAGAATGCACTCAGAAAAGAGATTTGGGTAACTTTCTGATAAGGAATCTTCTTTATACACAAACTCAAAATTACTTGAAAAACATTCTCAGAAGCACATTCTACACTAGTATGTAGAATGTGATTCCAAGAATACCAGGATTTTAATGAAGTGTTACTATATGAAACATATCTCTTCTAATGTTTGGTAGTGCATGTAAAGTATAACACAGAATACCACAGCTATACTTGGAGAGGAGGGAGATACTGCTTCTGTGAGAAGCTCCTGGAAGCTTCCCTTGTGTCCAATACAGCCAACACCAGCTGGCTCCAAGACAGACCAGCTGCTGGCCAAGACCAAGCCCATCAATGACAGTGGTAACACCTCTGGGATAATGTATTTAAGAAGGGGAAAAAAACCCTGGGAAATGGCAGCCAGAGAGAGGAGTGAGAATCTATGAGAGAAACAGCTTTGCAGACACCAAGGTCAGTGAAGAAGGAAGGGAGGAGTTGCTCCAGGCACTGGAGCAGAGATTCCCCTGCAGCCTGTGGTGCAGACCATGGTGAGGCAGGCTGTGCCCCTGCAGCCCATGGAGGCCCGTGAAGGAGAAGATAACCACCTGCAGCCTGGGGAGGACCCCACATGGGAGCAGGTAGATGCACCCAAAGGAGGTTGTGTGAGCCTGCGGGAAGCCCATGCTGGAACAGGCTCCCAGAAGGACATGTGGCCCCATGGAAAGGGTCCACTCTGGAGCAGTAAGAAGAACTGCAGCCCATGGAAAAGACCCATGTAAAAATTTGTGAAGAATTGTCTCTCATGGGAGGACTCCTAAGCTGCAGCAGGGGAAAAGTAGGAAGGAGCGGCAGAAGCAAAGAAGTCTCACTCCCTGTCCCCCTGTGCCACTGGGTGGGGAGCAGGCTGAGAAACTGGGAGTAAAGTTAAGCCCAGGAAGAAGGGAGGGGTGAGGGGAAGGTGTTTTAAGATTTAGTTTTTATTTCTTATTATCCTACATGGATTTAATTGGCAACAAAATTATTTTTTTCCCAGTTAAGCCTCTTTTGCCTGTGACTGAGTGATCTCCCTGTCCTTATCTTGACCCACAAGCCATTTAACATTTTCTTTCTCATGTTGGGCTGATGAGGGGAGTGCCAAAGTGGCTTCAGGGGGAAGCTGGTGTCCAGCCAGGGTCAACTCACCACAGCAGTATACCCAAATACCCTGTGAATGAACCAATGCAGAAGGTAAGTCTGTGTGAGTTACACACATTCTGTATAACTTGGGAAGAAACTGACTTTACACATACACATTTTTTAAAACGCCTAAAACCAGAATTAATTTGATATGGCTGTCTGAATGCTCCATCCCTGGTGGTGTTCAAAGTCAGGTTGGACAGAGCATTGGGTGACACAGTTTAGTGCGAGGTGTCCCTGCCCATGGCAGGGGGGTTGGAGCTGGATGATCATAAGGTCTTTTCCAACCCTAACTATTCTATGAGTCTATGTTTTAGAATTTAGATCAAGACTGTGGCTTTCTTGATTATGTCAAGTTGTCTGCAGAAAGATACACAGAGAGTAACACAATGCTACCATCTATCACCATAGGGATGTGACTTCATTGTGGAAGCAGGGTTCAGGTAGGTATGAGGGAGTTCTCCTTTCTGAGCCTGTGTAGGTCCAAGTGTCATGGCAGCTTAGTCTACAAGTCTGAAGGGTGCCCTACAGCCTATAGATTTATTTTACTACAAACACAAGTATGCATATATTCTAAATAGAAAATTTAGAATATTAAATTTGAGTATGCATATATTCTCAATAGAATATATGCAAAAACTTATTACCAACTGCTGGCACCCAACTAGGTAATCTGCATGTCATACGGATCTGTTACAGACTGCCTGACCAAGAGGACTCTGGATGAAGAGCTCTATAGACAGATAGGAACAGCCTCACGCCCGCAGGCCCTTGTCCTCACGGGGGACCTCAACCACCCTGATATCTGTTGGAGGGATGGCACGGCCCGGCACAAGCAATCCAGGAGGTTCCTCGATTGTGTGGAAGACAACTTCCTTCTGCAAGTA
>JANRGW010018031.1:0-23395 GCA_024733675.1 Psilopsiagon aymara
TATCAGCGCTGTTCTCAGGCCACAAGTCAAAAACACAGCACTGCACCAACTACTAAGAAGGAGAAAAATGACTGCTATTGCTGTCATGGACTGCTGTCCATGACAGGAACTGGAGTGAAAACTTTCAGTAGGATATTGTTTTTCCCTTATCCCCTTAAAGTATATTCCTTCCAAATTTATAGTTATGTGGCTTCAGAACCAATGATACCACTTTCTTTTGCAACCACAGCTGTCATTTGTAGCAGTTAAAATTTCATATGTATTGCTAAGTTCCAGTTTTTAGCTTCTTCTTAGCAGTTTTAACTTCAGGAAGAATTCAATATGTGGGATATTTCATGGGATACCAGAACGACTGAGCTTATCCAAAGAATACATCTGAAAATATATTTTCAGCAGCAGTAGTAAAAAAGGAAAAATTATTGTATGTATTACGGTATATATGCAATATTACATTATCTATACTTCATGTTTTATTATGAAAAGCAGTTAAACAATGTGTTTGCTCTATGAAGCCATACTATAGTAGAATTATGCCACCTCAGAGCCTCAAAAATATACAATTTTTTTCCCCCTTTTCTGGTGTATGTTTAGAATTCAAGTGTTAAGTAAAAAAACATTTGCGTGTTGAGAAAGAAAACGTTGTTGACTAATGGCTTTGGTAATGATTACTTGAAAATACCCATAATTTTATTTAGAAAAATCTAATGAGCAGAGCAGATGTTTTTGAGCTTTTTAACAGTCAGTAAAATGTGATAAACTGAGACTGATTCAGCCAGACTATTTTTCTTCCATCACATTATTGTATTTCACTCCATTCTATCTCTAACCCTCATTTTAATTTTTGAATGCATTCATGAATATATATTACAAGACATCTTGAAAGGATAGCAATAAAACCTATTTGTATTAGAATGACTGAATAGATGTTTGGTTTAATACTTTGAAAAATGGAAGGCTGGAGGAAATTATACTATGTTTCAGGAGCTAGCCATGCAGTTTATGGCAAACAGTATTTTATAAAAACATGAATAAAGCCATCAACTTTTTGGCTGAAAAATTGCTCACCCACAGCTTTAAGTGCATTCCTGGTTTCCTTTATACATTTGTGTTGCATAAAGTCCTCCAAAAATTTTCTAGTTTTCATTCTGTAATCTGACCAGATCGTTAAAAGATTTTTAATCACAAGTGTACAGAATGATACATGCTTAGCATTATTTTTAATTATTTATAAATATAAATTGGCAGTTTAGATGTAAATATAAGAATTAAGCAATCAAACTTATAAAAAGTTTTGAGATCACACTAAGTAGTCGAAATCCATTATGTGAACACATTAAATACATAAGCTGAAATGCAGATGAAAGAGACAATGACATTATCTTCCACTGTTTTGAACTTATTTAAATCATATGAAACAGGGAAACATTCCGTATACACTTGCATGAGGTAGAAAAAGTATGTCAAAGGGAGAAAAGTAAAATGCGAATAATTGGTATTCCTGCCTTTTTTCAGTAAATCAAATTCATGTACAGATTTCCTTTTGGGAATAAAAAGTTTTGTGATCTTTCCTACTGTTTGGAGTCACATACAAACTCTGAGTCAGTTGCACAATGACATCTCCCCATAACCTTCTGTCATAGGTTCAGCAGTAGCAGTCATTTTTCTCCTTCTTAGTAGCTGGTGCAGTGCTGGGTTTTTGACTCTCAGCCTGGGAAGAGTACTCATAACACCGATGTTTTTACTTACTGCTCTGTAATGTTTACTCTGGCAGAGGACTTTCTGAGTCTCATGCTCTGCCAGGGAGGAGGGGAAGCCAGGAGGAAACACAGACAGGACACCTGACCCAAACTAGCCAAAAAGGTATTCCATACCACAGCATGCCATGCCCAGGATGTAAAAACAGAGGGCAGAGACCCGGAATGGTGTGGGGGTTCATTGCTTGGTCAGGCTTGATATATGTGGTGAGTTGTTGTCTTCTCTTCCCTTCTATTTCTCTTGTCATTATTATTATTGGTGGTAGAGTAACGATTTGTGTCATAGCTTAGTTACTGGACTGTTCATATCTCCACCTGTGGGAGTTGCATTCTTTTGATTCTCCTTCCCATCCCTCCAGGAGCTGGGGGGAAGAAAGAGGGGTGAGTGAGTGAGTAAACTGCGTGGCAGAGAGGCTTAAACCATGACACCTTCCTACCAATTTACACTGCAGTGCTGTCCACAGCCCTGTTCATGTATATTTAACAGTTATGAGATTAAATGTTCATCTAATGACAGGCACAAGGCATGGATGCCAAGTCTTGCCATTTCCTAGGTGAACTCCATAATTCCTAGGCTTCTCCTAACCATAAGAATCAATACTTTTCTTACACACTCTCAAATGGTTGGATGAGCATTTAAGAATTAAAAAAAACAAGCAAACAAATGAAAAAAAAAACAAAAAAATCTCCCTAAAGTGAAGAATTGTTAAACTGAATAGCTCCATTCACCATTGCTTGCTTTGACCAGCCTTCCTGGACTCAATCTTCCAAAAACCAGAGTTGAAGTTATGTTTGAGATGTCCCAAATATCTCACTTACCTCCATCTGCTTCAGAAGTGAATCCCACATAGAAGATTTTGCTGCAAGGGGTTTTTGCCAGATGTCAATAGATACATAGAAAAATCAACTTCAAAATAATTATAACAATTAATTATGATTATTTACATATAAAGAATGAAAGACTGTGGTAAAAGAAACCAACAACTTTACAACTATTATTTCAGTTAGTATTGCTTCTGTACTGCTCTCCATAGAGGGTTTCTAATAGCGATCCATTGTAAGAGTGAATCTTCCTCAATGTGGACATTCTTCTCCAGCTGAGTTAAAACTAAATGTAGAATCATAGAATTATAAAATGGTCAGGGATGGAAAGGACCTTAAGATCATCTAGTTTAAACCCCCCTGCCATGGGCAGGGAAACCACACACTAGACCTTATTGCCCGAGTCTCTGTCCAACCTGCCCTTAAACACTACAAGGGATGGAGCTTTTACCACTTCTTTGGGCAACCTCTCCCAGTGCTTCACCACCTTCACAATAAAGAACTTCTTCCCTATAAGCTAATCTGAACTTTCCTTGTTTAAGTTTGAACCCGTTACCTCTTGTCCTATCACTACAGTCCCTAATTAAGAGTCCATCTCCAGCATTTTTGTAGGCCCCCTTTGGATACTAGAATGCTGCTAAGAGGTCTCCATGTAGGCTTCTCTTCTCCAGGTTGAATGGCCTCAACTTTCTCAGCTTGCCTTTGTATGTGTGGTGCTCCAGCCCCTTATCATCCTTGTGGCCCTCTGGACTTTCTCCAACTGACCCATGCCCTTATGTTAAGGATACCAGAACTGCACATAGTACTCCAATTGTGGTCATGCCTTAAAAATCTGTCATTATTGTAAAAATCAGCATACAAGTGTTTCCCAAATATCTCATATTTGGCAAAGGAATTTTATGGAGAAGATAGTGATATTTTTGCAATTTATCAGAGATAACTGTAAGTATTTAGGAAGCAGGAGAAGAGTTTCTGATCAAAATGAGTGTTCTGCTAAAACTTATGAAACTCAAGGAAAAGTTTAACTCAGGTATCTCAAATGGATATGCAAGAACCCATGTTAAGCCATGCAATTACCTTGAGAACCTTCAATTCCAAAGTAAATATCTCTTTTTACCCAAATCTCCTCTCCAGAAATGTAAAATCTACATATGTGGGAAATATTTTAATAAATCATTAAAAATTTTCAATATCCGTGAAGTAATTTTATACGTATTAAAAATAAACTCTCTTTTATATTATTAGTTAGTGCTTGAGAAAATGTCATTTTACACTGATAATAAGGGTCTGGAGTAGATGGTTGATTCTTTTGAAGTTGTTCTGAGGATTCTTTTTCAGCTACCCAGGTGCTTGCTGAAAAGAATGAACTTAGGAGGGAGACTAATAAAAGGATTGCATGGAAAAAGCTGTTGAATGCCGCTTCCTGAAACCAGATGCTATCAGAAAGCAGTTGCTTAATGTAGTGCCATTTTATATTATTCCCTTGTAAAATCTAGCAAAGAGAGGCAAACCTCTTTTAGGTCTCATCCATTTTCAATATCAGCTGCATTAAGCTTTTCATTTTCTCAGCATAGATTTCTGAAACATCCTTAGGATATGAAAAAAGCTTATTGTTCTTGCCTTACAGATGTGGAATCTATATACAAGTAATAGAATTGTTGGTTTGTTTTTTTTTTAATCTAGTTTAGCAGATGAACTGCTTTTTTTTGTTACAATAAAGTCATAGAAGTATTTTTGAAAACAAACATTCCATTTTTCGCTCTTTTCTTGTTAGTTTCTATTATGTTTCATGGACATTGAATTTCTGTTTTAATTTAAAAACCCTGAAAGTCTTTGGTGCATTTTTTACTTAAAAAAAACCTAGTTACTTTAAAAGACACTATCTTGCTGGTCTATAAAAAAAAAAAAAAAAATCTATCTTTAAGTTACTTAAATCCTGCAGGGAATATAACCACTGCTAGCCACATTGTCAAAGCACCAGTCTATAACTAAATTATTCATTTGTACTAATTACAAAACTTCATGTAGGTGTGTTATTGCTTGAAAGGAACAGTTTTCCACAGACAAGATTACTAAGTTTCATATACAAAATCACCATGCAACTACTTTTCCTTTTCACATACCTCTTTGACTTTTGATTCAGCTAAATACACTACAGGTGATTTCAAATGTGTTTAAACAATCATAAGATAACTGAAAATTTTGGTTTGTACTCCCTGTTGTCATAGTTTTGGTTGGGTTTGGTTGGTTTGTGTGTGTGCATGTGTGTTAGTTGCTGAAGTGCCTTTTTTCAGAAGTGAGAATTTTACTAAAGAATGCATTTAGATGAAGGACCCAACCACTTCATTTACACCTCAATTGCATTTTCATCATCATTCCCTTCATGCCTGGTGTATTTGCTCTTTTAATGTACTCACTGTCTGGTGTATATCTTATGCAATCCAATGAATTTCATGGTCTTCTTAAAGCAATTTAGTGGAAGAGATTCAATTTTTAATGTGGTGACTAAATACAGCTATCTGACACCTACAGTAGAAGACCGAATTGTTACCCTGCAGACATTCATTCTTATTGCCAATTTAATTTTTTTTTTTCTCCCAAAATCTCACTTAAGTATATTTCAAAAGACTTCTTCCCTTGGATCCTAAAGTTCATTTTACCAACCTAGATTCCATCAAATAACTTCTAAATAGCCAATTTGTACACTGAAGACAGCAAACAATCATTACTGTCAATGTTAGCTAGAGTATTAGTGGTGAATAGCATATTATTCGTGTTTTCTCAAGATAAATAAATAATAAGACCAGTTTCCACTAATTCTAAAAATTGTCTAAGAAGACTGGGAGAACAGTCATCTGGTGGACAAAGATTTCCTGTAAATAACTAGAAATAAAATGATAGTGAGGCTGTTCGGCAGAAGCCTAAAAATAAAGTCTCAGTGGTGAAAACTAGAATTTGCCATTAAGCCAAAAAATATTGGTAGGTACATCCCTGTACTTAAGTAAGAAAAGGAAATTTCAGATATTATCAATCAAAATTAAACCAGGACTCAAATTTGTTTGTGAGAACATGATCCTTTTAAGCTCCATTATAAAAATAATGAATTAATAAATTTTAATTAAGAGATTAAACAAGATGGCAATTTTGAGGATGGAAACTTTAAAGAGTCTCTAAAAATCACATTATTTTTGTTAGATTTCAACCAGATACTAATTTGATGGTCGTTAAGATCAGGTATGCTCGTTTGGGGTTTTAGTTGGTTGGTTGTTTTTTTGTTGTTCTTTTTTTTTTTTTTTTTTTTGCAAAGAAACATGAGTATGTCTGGCTCATTATTTACTATATAAAATTTTGTAATAAAATTTCTGTGTCAGTCATTTATCCTTTTTTAGGTTGAATAAATAGTATTACACTTTCTAAGATTTAAGGCACCTTTAAGAGATGAAAAATTTGTATAACGTGGGTTTTGTACAAAATTTTATCTACAAGAAAGCGCAAGTTTGTGAAAAAAATTTGTAACGACAAACTTTGAAGTCTATTTGCCTTTTTTTGAGACAGGCGGCCCTTAGATTTACGGTCTTTTCTGTGTCATCAATTTGTAGATTACAAGTAAAGAGAAATAAAGCAAGCGGCAAAACAGCATGATGCAGGGAACAAGAGACATACATGCTATTTGGTTTGAGCATCAAGAATGAAGGAGCTATATAGTCAACAAAGAAATGTTCATAATGCACAAAAAAGCAAAGCACTTGAAACCTTGCCTCTTGATAAAATCTCTATTTAATGTCTGCATTAATACATATTAAAGCAGTACTAGTTCGTGTGTCTTTCAGTTCTGTAACTAAATAGTATGTATCATAAGTGCCAAATAGGTGGCGTCAAATCTGATTTCTGGACATCATATATTTATTTCAATACTCTAAACTGGACCCTCAGGGAAACTATATTAGAAAACAATGTATACTGAATGTCTTTCTGGTCCTTTGCCTGAAGACTTTGCCCTTAATTGTTAAATGTAGCCTGATTTCCACATAAGATCTATGTTATCTAGAAGTCCTGCATTTTCAGTTATCTCTTATTATTTTCCCTATGGACTATGCACACTTCTGTTGTGAGATGGTCATGTTCTGGGTCAATACTAACTATTTTTATTTTTAATAATATTTGGCGGTGTGCCCTTCAGCAACCTTATTCAGGATTGAAGTGAGAAAGGGTATTATTGCTTACAAATGTGTTAAGCTCTGGCAAAATAAAATCAATTGTCATATTGGTAGCACTGAAGTATTATTTTGGTCATCCTTCTTCATCTGTTCATAAGAGAACCTTCATTTTCTTCCTTCCAAAAAAGAAGATGAAAATGAAAAGGGCTTTGGTATATTTGCCATAATGCCTCCTTCAGCCTGAGGCAAATCACACAAGAGGCTACTTGTTTCTGGCAGATGGTTCAAGTCCACAAGAACTATTGTTCACTAGGGATATTGAGAATATGGTCTATTCCAGACATTTTCGTTTTCTGCAGAGATTTAGGGTATAAGCCCAATTATAATTAATCTGTAGTTGCCTGGCAGATCCCTCACTCTGGGAGAATTCTCACCAAAGGATTTATGAGAGATTTCAGTTTTTCATCCACTGCCTGAACATTCAGAAATAATGAGAACATAACAAAGAATCTAATCACAAGCATCAGTTGTAGCCCTTTTTCCTTTCCAATTTAGTACCTTCAGCAGACACACTGGAAATGGTTGATATCACCATACTACATGACCAAGTTATCCAAAAGCAGTGACTGATTATAAAGAAGTATTATATACATTGAATTATTTTTTATTTTATTTTTTAATTTATTCTTCCTTTAATGAAAGGTGCATAATCATGGATTTCTTGTCTTTAAGAAGTAGGGTTAAAAATAAGAACTCTAAAAAAAAAAAAAAAACAACCCTGAGAAAATAATAATAACTCTATGAAAATAACTCTGCTCACTTTGTCACATTTGTATAATAAATGTCATTAAAAAATGCCACCCACAACAGTGTATTTTAATCCTTACTAACAAAATACAATTGCATGCATCAGTGATGTAATGATTAAAAAAAAATAATTCCTAACAATAGCTGTACTTCTTTGAAAGAACAGACCAGACCAGACCAGACTAGGCATCAACCATTGCTCTTGGAAGCGTGTTCCAGTGTTTGACTGCCCTCTCGGTAAAGAAATACATCCTACAGTCCAGTCTCAGCCTTCCATGGCACAGTTTTGAGACCTTCCTATGTGTCCTATCTGGATACCAGGGAGAAGAGTTCAATGCCTCCCTCTCCCCTTCCCCTCCTCAGGAAGACGTAGAGAGCAATGAAGCTGGCCCTCAGTCTCCTTTTCTCCAAACTAGACAAGCCCAATATCATCATTATAACTGTTGTTACTATTGTCACTTCAAAATAATTAGTCATCACCGTGCCTGCATTGTCACTTCTCCTGTAGGCCTGAATAAGTGTTTTATTTTTCTTCTCAATAGTTTAGATGAACTGCTCAAGGAAGGAAAAAGATTAGAGGGAGCAGCCAGCGGGATGAAGATTGGTATGTACAGAAATGTTATTCATGGACCTGTGAAGTAGACAAGATGTATACAGATATTCATGTTAGATGTTGACAAAGATAGGATGAGAAAGTTGGGGCTGTTCAGCCCCGAGAAGAGAAGGCTGCGTGGAGACCTCATAGCAACCTTCCAGTATCTGAAGGGGGCCTATGGGGATGTGGGGATGGACTCTTCATTAGGGACTGTAGTGAGTGGACAAGGAGTAATGGGTTCAAACTTAAACAGGGGAAGTTTAGATTGGATATGAGAAAGAAATTCTTTAGTGTAAGGGTGGTGAGGCACTGGAATGGGTTGCCCAGGGAAGTTGTGAATACTCCATCTTTGGTGGTGTTCAAGGCCGGGTTAGACAGAGCCTTGGGTGGCATGGTTTAGTGTGAGATGTCTCTGCCCATTTGAAGTGGGTTGGAACTAGATGATCTTAAGGTCCTTTTCCAACCCTAACTATTCTATGATACTATGATTCTATGTTAAAGTGGCATGGGTATTTGCTTGAATAGCAAGATTAAGTGCTTGAAATAAATTAAAAACCATAAATTCTGCTTTATCTCACCTTGATTTCTGCTAGGAAAGAGTCCTGATTTTGGACTCAAAGGCAAATAATCCCTTAATAAGAAGCTGACCTCCAACCATACTCTGTAAAGACTTTGCTAAGAATATCTGTCTGATGTTGTTTGTGGGAGACTTGAATTATATTTCAGTTCTTTGTGTTACTTGCAAAGAAACCTACATTTTCTTTCTCTTGTCCTGATAAGCAAATAGCAATGAAGTGGGCTGTAAATGATGGAGAGAACATGGATAAGGAATGAGGAATGGCCTTGCAACCCTATGTTATATGAAGCATGAAAAAGGCATTTTTCACAGGTCGTTTTCACATCATTCAATTCAAATGAAAACGTTTTAGTTTTCCACTTTTAGTTATCTCACTTGTCTTAGGGAAGAGGCATTCCTCAGTTGTCCTGAGGGAGAAAACTGGTTAAGGATTCTGTGTGTAAATACAGCTTCTATCTCACAAAACTTCATTAATTTCTGAAATAGTACTTCCTTTGACATCCACTTGCTTCTCTGTTATTTTTCTCCACATACAAATTTTCCCTTTGTGTCATGAAAATTGAAGGCCTACCTTTTTGGGAGTCAAGCTCTATACTAGAAAAGCTTACTTACAGTGTTCCACTCATACAAGCATTCAATTAAGAATTAATAATGGAGCTTCTATCTTAAATATTAACTTATTTTTAAAATAATTATTTAGCATAATAAAGATGCAGAGATAAATCTCCTCTAACTAATCTGAAGCTACAAAACCTGTAAATTGTGCTGTTATAAATACTTTAGCTTTAAGAAAATCATTATTTTCTCAGTTGCAGTTATACCCAGACTAATTTGCCATTAAATCACAAAGACGTGACTTTCTTAAAGGATTGCATCAGTACAAGCAAAACTTAAGAATTATGTGATACTCCAAAATACCTATAAAATATTCCATTTTCTTAATGTGGTTTGGTTATCTGTTGTAAAAATGCAGATGATTGTGTCCAGCAGGATCAAATATGGTATTGGCGCTAGGCATTTGACATTTTAATGCATCTAGAAACATGTTAAAATATTTGGTAATGTTCAAGTTACATATGTGGCTAACTTACTAAATTTTCTGTATAAGCTGACAGTTGTATTGTCTACTGAATTTTAAACAACAAAGTCTTGTGCTCATTTTAAGGGCGTATATATAATATAAATAGTGATAGATCTAGGGACAATGGCTTTTAACTGACAGAGGCTAGATTTAGATTAGGCATCAGAAACAAATTGGTTACTGTGGGTGGTGAGACACTGGAAACAGTTGCTTAGATAAACTGTGGATTCCTTGAAGCACTCAAGTACGGGCTGGATGGGGTTTAAGCAACCTGGCTTGTAGAAGGTGCCCCTGCTTGTGGTGGCAGAGTGGAAAAAAATGATTGTCAAAGTCTCTTCCAAACCAAAACATTCTGTGATTCTATGATATATTTTAAATTCCCTTTTCTTTCAGAAACACATCCACCTCCTTATTGTAAACTGGTTTTAGATATCAATTTTATTGTGTATACATATTTTATAATATCTTTAAATTACACAATCAGTGATGTCCTGGTTTAAGCCCAGCTATAACTCACCCATTTCATTCACTCACTCCCCCCTATTTCTTCCCCCCGGCGACTGGAGGGATGGGGAGGAGAATTGAAAGAATATAACTCGTACGGGTTGAGATAAGAACAGTCCAGTAACTAAGCTATAACACAAATAAATACTGCTTCCACCAATAATAACAATGACAAGGGAAATAGAAGGGAAGAGAAGACAACCACTTCCCACCTGATACCAAGCCTGACCCTGCACTGATCCCCCTCTTCCGGGTTCCTGCCCTCAGTTTTTTCATCCTGGGCATGATGTCCTGTGGTGTGGAATACCTCTTTGTTCAGTTTGGGTCAAGTGTCCTGTCTCTGCTTCCTCCTGGCTTCCCCTCCTCCCTGGCAGAATATGAGACTCAGAAAGTCCTCAGTCAGACTAAACATTACTGAGCAGTAACTAAAAACATTGGTGCTATGAATATTCCTCCCAGGCTGAAAGTCAGAAACCCAGCACTGCACCAGCTACTAAGGAGAAAAATGACTGCTACTGCTGAACCCAGGACAAGTGGTAACATTAATCTCAACAAAAAGAACACTGCATTTCTCTATGTGTGCACTGCACTTAAAAATAGTTGTTATTTAGGGCAGTTGACAGGTTTTGTGAAGATAAATCAAAATACATTTTGAAGATTAGCAAACACCACAACAGACCATTGGAAAATATTTTATTTTTTCTTGGAGCCAAGTTTAAAATTGTGGTTAGTTAGTAAAGTGGCTACTCGACAGTTAGAAAAAATCTATTACCTGTTTACTAAGTGAGAACTGTTAATACTGTAATATGGTGGAAGCAAGTGCTTCTGGGGAGAAAGAAGTCATTCTGTTTTATTAAAAATTGTGTAAATGCTACAAATAAAGAAAAAATATCAAGAGGAGACACTAATAACCATCAGTTTACATCTATAATATGCATTTATGAATATGCACTTAGAATTACTTAAAACAAATTATTTGTTAGTCTGTTCTCAAGGGATAGATTATTAAGTAAGAAAATGAGAATTATGGTATCCCTTGCTCTGGTTTACACTGAGTGGTCGCTACAGTTTCAGTAGAATTGAATGATATATGCTCTAATTTAGTAGTGATCGCACCCTGGAAAACATAGAAATAGCTGATCATACTGCAGAGTAAAGTTTCAAGATTTCATCTTTTCTAGGGAATATGAGGAGTGATGTAGACATTAATTCAAACAACAAAACTAAATGCATTTAGAAGGATGACAAACAAGGAAAGCTTTGTCACCGTAATTAGTATCGTAAAGCAACGTTGCTACTCAAGCTGCAAATGAAACACGTGTTTCTTTCTGCTTGAACCTACATATAAACTATATAAAAGTAAGGCACAAATTTCATTACAGTTGTAGTACAAAAGGCAGAAAACATCTTGTATTGACATTGTAAGGCATTCAGTATGAAAAAATCAATAGAAAGAGGGTCCAATATACCTGGCAATCATTATGAAACATTTTTAGTACCTGCTCTACATGATCTATTCTGATGGGTTGTTGTAGGAACAGAATGATACAAAGAAAATACACCTGTCATTATTCAATATATATTTAGATTAATCTTAACATTTGGGTTATGCTAGAATCAAATCAAGGGTTGAAAACAGAAGATGGCATAGAATGTTAAAAGTTAAAAGCATCTTATATCCCTACAGAAGCCATTTGGGAATAAATATCTTTTCCTATTTAAAGAGTGTACATTAGTCAGCATTATCTATATTTTAAGTTAAGGTTACAATAGTGTAAAGGAGACTTGCACATGTTTTTTCAATAACCTGTATTTCCTTTGAAAGAATTATGTTTCTTTGTGCATTTAACCACCACATGACACCAAAATAGTTAAATATTTTGTTGTTCATAAGATTGTATGAATTAGTATCTATTGGGAAATGTGTGCCTTAAAATTAAGTGATGACATTTAAAATTTTGCCAAGGAATAAAACACTTTTCCATCTCACAAGAGACCATGCTTTATACATGTATTTAGTAATATAAATCTTTTATCACGTTGACATCAATAGAGAAGATGTAGCCCCTACTGACTGGTTAAATAGAAACTTTGAGTAAGTAATGACACTCTTTTATGCCTTCCAAGTTGCATATCTCCTCACCCTGCACTTATAAGTGTAAAGAGATATCTTAACCTCCTATAATTCTACAGAGACTTCGATATATTCCATTTCCTTTTTTTTTTTTTTTTGAATGACTGCTTAAAACACAGAGGAAATTCTGAGTAGGGTTCAGTGATACTTCCTATTGAATATAAATATAATTTTAAAAATATGAATACTTAATTATAAGAATATAGCTTTTGGCATATACCATTTTTCAATCCTCAATACCTTAAAACAATCTGACAGCTTCTATATCCTATCTATCTGGCTTTCCACTAGGCCTTCTGCTGAGTAAGGAAAATCCTCTGCATGTACCCAAGGAAAACCTGAAAAATGTCTTTGTCCAAATTTAAATTTCACATTGCTGTCAGTGCCACTAATTGTAGATGAGAATGCACAGTCAGTATTGCAGGCTGCAGGGGAACATGCATGCTTTCAGAATTGTTCTTTGCCATAATTACACAGAAGTGAACAATTAAATCTAACAATCTGGAAAACCATTCCACAAGAACAGGTGGGTGAGCTGTCTGATCAAAGAAAGAAATCACCAAATACAGAAAGAAGTGTCTATCCAAGCCCAGAAACTGATCCACAGATTCTTTTGAGGTAATTTTTTGCTCTCATTTTATTTGCTATCCCTCAATATTCTCAATTAAAATCTACAGGAAATATAAGTCTGATCAAAGGCATTAATTTGGTCCATACCTGTTATTTTGAAAGCCCTTAACATTTTTGAGGATGAAAAGTAATAGATTTCAAAATGGGTACTGAGCAAAAGAATAATAATTTTTAAACCAGTTGAAACCTGACAAGAAACAGGATGCAGTATTTTAAAGTTTGAGAAATACTGCTTCATTTCATTGCAAGACTATAAAGAGAAGATGATGCTCAGTGATGCTGGTTCAGACAGATTTCCTGCTGTACCACCTGATAGCATCAGGGACGTTTGCAGTGTCACATATTCAGATGATGCAAAAGTGTTGTTGTTGTGGTTTTAATTAAATCACTAATCTACCAGAGGACTATATAATTTGTATCTGGTCCCATGACTCAGGCTCCAGTATGAGATATGCACATCACGGTGGTTATCACACATAGCAAGACAACTTTTAGTAATGTGAAGGAGTGACTATGTTAGTGTACAGCTCTGGAGTGAAATTTCCTGCAAGGTCTCTAGAAGTTCAGGCCCATTGACAGTAAAACACTACCTTGTTCCTGGACTTCTTGTGGGTGACAAGCTTGGCTATTGCATTCTGAGGACAGGCTTCAGTGCCTGCAAGCAAATAAAATATGTAAAGCCCAGGTCATGACACATATGTTTTATAGGTTATGCCAGAGGGTTTATAGGCTAACAGTTTGCAAACAGAGCCACATGAACCACAAATAAATGAAAACAAATTGAAAGGAGGTGATAACTCGCAAGACTAATAACTGGCTTGGAGAAAAGAAATCTGAAAATAAAGGTGGCTGCAATTTTTTTTCCTTAGAAAATGTAACCCATTAAAGTACAAAAGGTTCGTATAAGTGTATTGATTATTTTTTTCTTTTTTCATGTCAACAGTGTCAAAACATATCAATGCCACTTTTGTATTTCATTTTGATTTTAAATAAAATTGCTTCAATGATCAAAAAGGCTTTATTTCAAGTCTGTTTAGTTTAAACATATGCTTTAGATTATGTTTGACATAATATCGTTGATACGTAAGTTATATAAATTATAGTGCTTCAGAGTTATTAAAGCAATGTCTTTCATAAGATAAAAATGACTACTGAAATAAAATTATTTGACATTGGTCAAAATTATGGTGTCAAGTATAATTAAATAAATATTTTCGAATTTCTACTTCATGGGTTTGACAAATTCTTGTTTGTCATTCTAATTGTAAGGAAAAGAATAACCCACAAATACAGAAACATCAGAATTTACAGCAAAACAGGGAAAAAACAGGGGAACAAGTTTCACTTTTGCATGTGTATAGTTGTGATGTCTCATATACTGGCGCATAGTGAACTGACTTTAACATTCCAGAGAAAATTTCTAGAATAAAATGAAAAGTCACTGGGATTTATGACAGACAGGCAGTGCGTTACTATTAGGGGCGCTTGATTCAGAAATATAGGGACTTTCTTCATAAATTTTTGAAAATCCTTCTGTATAAAATTTTTTTATGCTAAATCTATTTGGTGGAATCTTTCATATCCCACTCTGCAGTCACCTTGCTGCCAAGCTTAATGTTTATTTCAGGATCTTCTAAAGTAGAATTTCTAAAAAGAGAGAAGTTAAAAATCCATACTTTTCAAAGCAGTGGTTTTAACCTCAGAATGTGATAAGGACTTGTACTCCTCAAGAATTTATTATCTTACCTTTTTAATAGAAGGTTTCATGACCAATTAAACGAAACACTATTCAGTTTACACTTTGGAACCAGTTAAATGCAAGTTTTTGGAGAAAAAGATAGAGACAGCTTTTCAGCAAGACTCGGCTACATATCATGCCATTTGACCCAGAGTATGTAGTCACTGTAATTAGGACTGTTTATTTAGACATAAGCTGGCTGTCTCCACATTCACTGTGACACGCAAGTGTCTCTTTGTAAATTTAAAATTTTGAAAGGTCAGGTCATAGCTATTACAGTGGAAATTAATGAAGCATAAATTCATAATTACCTTATCTGTAAATTAAATAGTAAAGAGCTAACATTTGTGTTTATTATTCATCCAGAAAGATAACAGGAAAATAAGGCACTAAATTCTTCTTGAATAACAAAAAGAATCCTCATTATCTTGGTAGCAGGACGTAGATCTCTAGAATTCCTATCTAATGCATATATATATGCATAATGCTCAGGCATATATTGTCACCTTTCTAGTATACTTAGGTTTATGAGGATCAAAAATCTAGACTTTTCTGGAAAATATTTCGAACATTGCAGTTTCATAACAAAAACTATGGCCAATTATGTATTGAGCTTGACTGAATGTCGCCAGTATATGAGTTTAAGCCAAGAGGGTTCCAATACACAGAACTGTTTTTCAGTATTCCAAGATACAAATATCATGGTAGTAAACCATCTACACCCTGGTACTGGCAAAGTCTAAGGTATCTAAAAGAGTTTTGCAGAAGGAGTAGAAACAGGACTTCCCATAACTAGGGCAACTTTCAGCAACCAAGTTACTGAGCCAGATTTATGCTTGATCATAGCAGTAGTCATTCAGGCACAGAAGCTTTGCTATCTGCGGGGTCAGCAGACGAAGTCAAACCGTGCCTAGATGCCTCTTGTTCTGAGGATTTAGTGAAGAGGACTTAAGTAGGTATGTCCAAGTCTGTATCTCATGATGGGATGAAATGCATTGATCTTTAAGCTGACTCAGGATGTGATTTCCACATGATACAGTGTGGAATCACACAGCAGTTCTAGATTAGGTGTGGAAGCTGGGTGGACCTGCAGCATTCATACAGTACTAGAGAGCAATTCTTGCTGGCTAGAATATTAATGCAACTCTGCTATTTGCTGAAACAGTCTTTGCCAGGGACAGCTTGCGTTATTTTTCACAGCACTTCTCTGTAGACACATTCTACATCATTTAGATGTTCTGAAAATGGTACCTTTAGCCTTGTAGCTTTGTGTAGGAGTGAATAATTTATGTGTGAGCTGTTTATGTTTGAATGTTTCAGTGGGAACACTTCTGTGTTAAAAAGAGAAAGGTTCACTAATAGAATTACAGAGTTCTGCAAACAGTCAGACTGGCTTCTCTATTCACAGTTAGAATGCCAAAATGCCTGTGAATAGATATGTATGTCTGTCAGCGATCACAGCACCACTGTGCAGAAATGTGATTCAGAATAAACATTTCAGATTTTGAAAGTCAACAGAGCTTAAGAGCAAGACAGAGACTGTATGATCCAGGCAACTATCTTTGGCATTGCAGCAGCTAAAAACCAAGGACCTTGCTCTTTCTGGGCAATGCAGACCACCTCTTTAATTAACTGGTCTATCAATTCAGTCAATGGCAACATATTAGGTTCCTCCAAGCAGCAATTTCAAATAGCTGAGTTGCCTGGAATTTCAATTGACTGCACACAGAGCCTGAACTCTTTGACCAAGGACATCAAGCAGGATTCTGTCTGCTCAGGGGAACATGTTGAGTCCCAGAGCACAGTCCTGGAGCTAAAGAACATGAGCCTCCCAGAATAGACTTTGCTTCAGATTACTGTATCTTTGACCAAGATCATGCCCTTGTAAAAAGTCTTCATCAGATTTCTTGTAGGCTCCCTCTAGGCACTGGAACACTGTTTATCTCATCTTACTTTCTTCATGTTTGCATTAGTTCTCTCAGCCTTTGAGGGCAAATGTTGGATGCATCATTGTGCTGCAGTTTGCAGATCATCCTTGCCAGTTAGATTGCTCTTTGGTTCGCATCATACTTTTCCTTTTGCTGCAAGAAACCTGATCAGACCCACTATTAACATATCAGTGAGTAGGGAGGTTCAAACTTTTACCCTCAGAATCATAGAATCACAGAATAATTAGGGTTGGAAAGGACCTTAAGTTCATCTAGTTCCAAACCCCCTCCAATGGGCAGAGACACCTCCCACTAAACCATGCCACCCAAGGCTATGTCCAACCTGGCCTTGAACACCGCCAGCAATGGACCATTCACAGCTTCCCTGAGCAACACATTCCAGTGCCTCACCACCCTTACAGTAAAGAATTTCTTCCTCATATCCAATATAAACCTCCCTTGTTGTTTAAATTTGAACCCATTACCCCTTGTCCTATCACTACAGTCCCTAATGAAGAGTCCCTCCCCAGCATCCCTGTAGACTCCCTTCAGATATTGGAAGGCTGCTATGAGGTCTCCATGCAGCCTTCTCTTCTCCAGGCTCAACAGCCCCAACTTTCTCAGCCTATCCTCATATAGAAAGTGCTCCAGTCCCATGATCATCTTCGTGGCCCTCCTCTGGACTTCTTCCAAAATTTTCATGCCCCTTTTATGTTGATGACACCAGAACTGCACACAGTTCTCTGAGTGAGGCCTCACAAGAGCAGAGGGGCAGGATCACCGCCTTCGAACTGCTGGTCACTCTCCTTTGGATGCAGGCCGGGATGTGGCTGGCTTTCTGGGCTGGAAGTGCACACTGCCAGGTCATGTTTATTTTCTCATCGACCGACACCCCCAAGTCCTTCTGCTCAGGGCTGCTCTCAATCTCTTCTCTGCCCAACCTGTAGCTGTGCCTGAGGTTGTTCCCACCCACCCAAGTGTAGGATCTTGCACTTGGCATGGTTAAACTTCATCAGGTTGGCATCAGCCCAATTTACAAGCGTGCCAAGGTCCCTCTGCATGGCATTCCTTCCCTCCAGCATGTCAACCGAACCACCCAGCTTGGCATCATCAGCAATCTTGCTGAGGGCTCACTCAATCCCACTGTCCCTGTCACTGACAAAGATTTTGAGCAAGACAAGTCCCAACATCGACCCCTGGGGGACTCCGCTCATTACTGGCCTCTAGCTGGATATTGAGCCATTGAGCATAACTCTTTGCATGTGGGCATCCAGACAGTTCTTTATCCACCAAGTGGTCCACCAATCAAATTGATGTCTATCAAATTAAGAGACAAGGATGTCATGTGGGACAGTGTAGAACACTTTGCACAAGTCCAGGTAGATGATATCAACTGCTCTACCCCTGTCCATCAGTTCTGTAGCCTCATCATAGAAAGCCACCAAATTGGTCAGGCAGGTTTTTCCCTTAGTGAAGCCATGCCAGCTGTCACCAAGCACTTTGATGGTTTTGATGGGCCTTTGGCTTGCCTTCCAGGAGAATCTGCTCCAAGATTTTGCCAGGCACACAGCTGAGACTGACTTTTCTGTAGCTCCCCAGGTCATCTGTTTTCCCCTTCTTGAAAATGAGGGTTATATTTTCCTCTTTCCAGTCGTTGGGAACTTCATTTGACTGCCATGATTTTTCAAATATGAAGGACAGTGGTTTAGTAACTTCACTTGACAGCTCCTTCAGGACCCACTGATGGATTTTATCAGGTCCCATGGACTTGTGCATGTTCAGGTTCCTAAGATGGTCTCGAACCAGATCCTCTCCTACAGTGGGCCCTGTGTCTTCATTCTTACAGTCCCTGCATCTGCCTTCCAAGACTTGGGTGGTGTAGTCAGAGCATTTGTCAGTGAAGACAAGACAAATAAGACATTAAGAACCTCAGCCGTCTCCAAATCCAGGGTAGCTAGTTCTCCCGACAGCTTCTGGAGAGGGCCTATGTTGCCCCTAGTCTGTCTTTCATTTGCAATGTACCTATAGAATCCCTTCCTGGTATCTTTCACATCCCTAGCCAAGCTTAATTCTAAGTGGGCCTTAGCCTTCCACCCTGGTCCCTAGCTTCCTGGACAGCATTCCTCTATTCTTCCCAGGCTGCCTGTCCTTGCTTCTGCCTTTTATAAGCCTCTATTTTTCTTTGAATTTTCCTCAGCATCTCCTTATCCATCCAAGGAGGTCTCCTGGCCCTCCGGCTGCACTTTCTTCTAGTTGGGATGCAACGCTCCTGAGCTTGTAGTAGGTTGTCTTCAAATAACAACCAACAGTCATGGACCCACCTGCCCTCTAGGGCTATATCCCTTGGATCTTTTCTGAGTAGGTTCCTGAAAAGGCCAAAGTCTGCCCTCTTGAGGTCCAGGGCAGTGAGCTTGCTGCATGCTCTTCTCACTGTCCTGAGGATCTTGAATTCAACAATCTCATGAGTGCTGCAACCAAGGCTGCCCTGGAGCATCACATTTCCAACCAGCCCTTCCCTGTTGGTGAGCATGAGGTCAAGCATGGCACCTCTCCTTGTCAGCTCCTCTATTATTTGCAGAAGAAAGTTGTCTTCCACACAATCAAGGAACCTCCTGGATTGCTTGTGCTGGGCCATACCATGCCTCCAACAGATATCAGTGTGCTTGAAGTCCCCCATGAGAACAAGGGCCTGTGAGCGTGAGGTTGTTCCTATCTGTCTATAAAGTGCTTCATCCACCAAGTCCTCTTGATCAGGGTCCCTTATCCCCACAGTAATGTCTCCCATCGCTGTTCTAAAACCCTTCCTCACAGCCAATAAATTTTTTCATGCTGAAACCTTTACTATGTAGCAGAACTCTAATGCTGCCTCATAAGGGACAAAAATAAATAGTCTGAATAAATAGTCTGATGTTTACACAATGAGCGTTAGCAGCTATTATCTCCCTTAACCCTTGGCATCAAGTAGAATGCGTTAGGGCATACATATGGAACACTATCTCTTTGAAAAGGGTTTCCTGATCTATGTTACACATCCCAGTACTTTAGAAAGACTTTATACAGTTCAATGAAACTAGTCTTACAGTAAGGAGGTCTGACACTTCTACCTCTCAAATATTTACAATCTCTCTAATACTGTTAACAGCATTTTCATCATTATTTTCTCCAGTCTTTAGTGTAGAGCAATCTCTTTGGGGAAGTCCCCAAACACCAGTTAAGAAACGTGTACAAACACAGCATGACTGCTAAGCCAGCTGCCCAGCGGCTAAAAGAAATTAATCTTGCCTCGATTTTCCTTACAGCTTAATTTCATTGCCCACTTTCACAGAAGCTTGCAGCACATGAAGGAAAATATCAGTGCCATCTGTCTTGCATATGTTAAGCAAGAAAATTTTTTCTTGTGATATTTAGAAAACTATTTTTTTTCAGAACTTTTATCCTTAGTATTACATCTTTAAAAATTTCTTCAGTATGTGAAGTGCCTTTACAAATGTACTTATAAAATCTCTCTGAGACAGGACCTTTTTAAGAATCTTATTCAACTCAGAGAAGGAACTTGTATAATATGGGAAAAACAAAACAAAACAAGAAAAAGACCAAAACCCAAGACAATTGAAAGAAAACAAACAAGATAAATCCAGAAGAACTTTTTTCCCGCCACATCAACTCTTCCTTCAACAATTCCCTTTGCCAAAATACTGGTTTAGTAATAAAACATGTGTATAACTGATTCCAGCAACTAGCCAGGAGAAACTTTTTATGAAAGTAGAATATTAATTAAAGAACAAATAGAATTGTGACTTCTATGCAGAGGTGTTTTGGTTTGCTTTGAGAATTTTTTCTGTGTCAGGTTTTCTATTCCCCAAAGTGGTAGCTGATGATGGATGTTCAGAAAAAAGATTCAAGATCTAGTATCTTGAATTTCATCATGACTTCTAAAATAAACTATTAAACTAATTCAAAATAGATTTTATATGTAGGCTCAGTTCATACACTTACATGTTTACTTGTCACATCATATAAATATGGATACTATTTCAAGACTTAAGTACAATACAATCTGATACCTTTGAGTAAGTGTATTTGACCACAAATATTATTTATCCAGTTATTTTTGTTTCAAGTCCCACAGGCCATGATTCAGTCATAGCATGTTACTTGTAAAAGTATTGAGTCTTGAGCTGACTACTTCAACCAATGTAGATTCTTCTACAGTAGAGAATTAGAAGCTTTGTTTTAAACATTTTAAAAACAAACTAGAGCAGTTTTAACCTGCCCTCGCTTTCTGGTTATGACAGCTTCCAGAACATTTGTTTGCACTACAAAGGTACAAACTAATTTGTAGAATATCTGTTATTACTGTTTTACTAAGAACTTAAGAGCTATAAACCTGTTTATAAAGTATATATCTCTATTAACACAACTTTTCAAGGAACTGAGAAATATGGCTCATAATCAGAAATGCACATAAGCACATTTAATTTCAGTTTCCATAGTGGCTTTCTTGGCTGGAACTCCAGCTATTTGCTTAATCCTTGCTTGCTCCAATTTAAAAAATTCACTAGCCAAATGCTTTCTGTTGCACCAAGTCATAGTGTCACAAATAGTTAATAAGAAGGATTATAGTCATAATGCTGTTTTACATTTTAGTTGATGTGTTTTCCTAAATTTACAAAGGTGGATATTGACTCCTTTACGCTGTTAGCCCAAAGCAGTCATTTTTTTTTTGACAGAGTTTCACATTTTAAGGTCAAACTTAAAATGTAGGGTTTGGATCTGGTCTTATACTGGAGCTAAGGCTCCGTGAACGAATGCAGAGATTTTTCTGTGAGTGAGAATTATGAAAAGGTAACTAAGGACATTGTTTAGCAAGCAGATGGAGGAAAAAAAAATATCAACATTCAAGCCAGAATAAAAAGTGCTAAGAGAAAGCAGTCTGCTTTCAAAATAATTGTAATTCACTGTTCTTTCCTGCCTAGCCCTCTTGTCAACTTCAGAGACAGGTAATTTTTAGGTGCCCAAACACTGACTTAATTTTTTAGGTGGTAATGGGCAGAAGTAACAGGGACATTGCCTTCATTGACTATGAAGTGTCTTAGACAATTCATTGGCCCCTATATGTTTTATTTTTAGGTAGGTTTCACATATGTCCACGTGAACAACTTTTCACCTGCATTTAGTTTAGGACAGTATAAAAAGGGGACCTTGGCAATTTGGGCAGTGCCTTAATTTAGTTCCAGCTGCAGCAATTTGCAGGTGAAACTATTCTATAACAGATTCTGTAAAGCATGAGTTAAAAACCAGAATTTAGGAAGTATATTTAAAAAAAAAAAAGAACATGGCTGGGTTTATAATATGCAGACACCTGGGCAAGTCATTCTAAGTACTCTTTTAGCTAATGAAGAATTAGGTAACTTGCCTAATAGCATGCATTTCTTGTCACCTTAAATATCTAAAACAGGTCAGTTGACTTGCACATTAGAAGACCTTACTTCTTTTCATTTACAAAAAGTAGAGTCCAGTATTATAGCTTTTGATGTACAAAACTAAAACTAAATTCTATTACATTAAGTATGCTTATCTAGTCCTATTAAAATGAGGAAGGATATCCAAGACATCTACATAGTGTTGACAGATATGCCACAGGACCTGAAAGTAATCTGATGAAACAGAAAAATTCAGTCCTTAAATTTATTGTCACAATGTAAAATTCTGCCTATGAGGTATTTTTCTAACCTCTAATTTTTATCAGTGGAGTCAGCTAAATAAAAATTGATCAAATGGTTCTTAAGTATCACTAATTTACTAGCTATTACTACAATTTACCTCTAGGGTGAACTGAATGTGCATTTCTGGAACAGAAGTGACCTGTGGCTGGGATTCCATTGCCTAGATTAGAGGCCAGGCTGACCCCATTTAGAATTTACTTCACCCTAAACTTGTGCTTTTTCACTGAGTGCTTTGCCTTCTAATTTTGCAGCTCTAGCATCAGCTATGGCCATTTAAGTCAGACAAAATATCCTTGCAGAAGTGGGTGTATACTGCTGTAACTGACAGGAATATATCATGAACTTTCTGAGATTGATTTCTGTGTGTGATTGGAAGTACTGCTTTTCAGAACATTTAATGGCCAACATCCATTTTTCACAAATGCAAATAGTTTTGCTTACCTGAACTGTAAAGTATTTTTACGAAAGCTGACTAGAAATTGCTAGCAGGAATTGTCATTACATCTTCACATGTCTGTGCTTACTTGGATAGCATGTGCATGCTTAGGTTCCATGAATTTCTTAGATATCTTATTTCCCTCTAGTTTCCCATAGAAGTTTAACAAGTTACTTCTGAAAATTACAGCGTGTGGATTGTGATTTAGTTGGCTAAGCATTGGCATCCAGTGTTGAGATTCTCTGGGATATTCAAGACGACTGCACAGATCTGGCACATGCAACGAAAGAACAGAGCTTATGAGGATAGAAATCCATTTTCTTCCAAAATGGCAGTTGGAAAATCACATGGGGAAAAAAAAAAAAGAACAACCTAAATGAATGTCATGGGTTCAGCAGTAGCAGTCATTTTTCTCCTTCTTGGTAGCTAGTGCAGTGCTGTGGTTTTGACTTTCAGCCTGGGAACAGCACTGATAACACCAATGTTTTTAGTTATGGCTTAGTGAT